>JZKD02S1541988.1:74633-110458 GCA_000966675.3 Picea glauca | reverse complement strand
CATCCCCATCTATAATTGACCATACGATGTATGGTTGCAGGCCTAAATATGTAATTTGTAAACATTGTATACGATCATAATAATAAAATAAATGTGACACTGACTACAGGTGGACACATAAAGAGTAATTGGGGGCTAAGTTTCCACAAGGGAGGGAATGTTTAGGAATGTCTAAGAAAGGAGTCCAATGGGGCAGATTATTCGTGGGTATTAATTCCAACCCACTTTCCTAAAAATATTACTCTCACTGAACCTTTCTAATTTCCTCTTGATTGTATGAGAGCCCAATCATTAAACACATGTAAGAGGGGTTGGTATGAAAAGTCACATCCCATATTTATGAGAGCATGGGGGCTAAGTACAATCAACCTTGGGGAATATGAGTCAACTCTCATGGGTAAAAATTAAATTCGAGTGGCCATTGTGGGTAGTTTTTGCATGCAGTTTTTGGAGCAACAAGGGAGTGGAGATCATTGGAGCTTGAGGGCAGCCACAATAGGTGTTGTGGGAAGCTTGTTGGAGTTTTTTTTGCATTACGAAACATGCTATTAGGCACATACATAAATATATTTTTTGTGCAAGATGTTTCCCTTGAACAATGGGTTGTTTTATTAATTTTCTTGGGGTAGCTAACATTGATGGAGTACCCAACAATAGAGATTCCTAGCCAACTTTGTGCTAGATCCCTGGAGGGAAGAGGGAAGTCCTAAGGGATTGTGTGCAGTGAAGGGGGATCCTAATTCATTAGGTTTCATAGGTTGAGGGGAAGAGAGATGGAGGATTGGGATAGTCGTTAGAAAACTAGTTGGTTGTGGGAGTGAATTGGGTTGTGAGAGAGACACCCTATTTTGTGGAATCGTAGCCCCAACTGGGAGGTGATTTGCTGTTGAGATTTGGAGAAACAAATCTACGGTTGGAAGGAACGTCCATCCCT
Source organism: Picea glauca (assembly GCA_000966675.3). NCBI lineage: Eukaryota > Viridiplantae > Streptophyta > Pinopsida > Pinales > Pinaceae > Picea > Picea glauca. The sequence continues at coordinate 109,524 of JZKD02S1541988.1, read as the reverse complement.
TATAGTCAATTATTCATTTGTTATTAAAACATAAGTGATTTTATCTATGTTTTATCAATTTATTCATGGGTTTTTATTGTTGTGCATGAAATATGAGTTTATAGCAATTTATATGTTGATTTGTGGATGATAAATGAGTTGCATTAATGTTTAAATAGTGTTTTTAGATGCATTTAGTTTATTGGTATAATTTTTTTGATGGGTTCACAGTGAGGACACTATAGGGTGGTATCAGAGCTCTAGTTTCAACATCAGGCTTGTATGGGTCTACTACAACAGGAAAAATTGAAATATTTGTGTGTAGTGTTGGGTAAAAATTCGTTTTGCCCAACATGAAAATTTGGGGTCAAGACCTGAAATTTAAGTTTTTGTATGTTATTGTTGTTGTATGGGGGTTGATTTGGCCCTTAAGTCATTAAATTTGGCTCGAGGGATGAACTGAGCATTTTCGTGATGGTCGCGACAATCGTGAGCCCGAAAATCGTAAAAAAATGACAAAGTGTCGAAATGTTAGATTCGTCGATACATTGTGTATTGGCAAAGAATGAGGATCTTTGTTGATACATCGGCAAGGGAAAAACTTGAAATCGTTGAAAAAGAGGAAAAAGAGATTCGACGAAGAAAGACTTTTCTTCGTCGATACATCGACGAGAAAAGTGTTTTCTTTACCGATATGTCAATGGGATAAGAGAATTCTCACCGAAACATTGGAGGAAAGATAAGTTTTTGGTTGCCGACAAAGGAAGCATTTCAGTGAAAAATAATTTTTCATTACCGAAATGTTAGCGAAAATACGAGATTCTAGTGCTGAAACATCGGCAAGGAAAAGTGTTATCTTTGTCGAAAGGCTGGAAGAAAAGATGAGTTCTTGTTGGTGAGAAAAAGTCAATTCATCGTCAATACACTGACAAGTAAGAAGTTTTTCGTCGTCGATATACTGATGATAAAAAATGTTTTGTCGCCAACGTATCGATGATAAAAGGTAGTTCGTCGTCGATACATAGGTGAGAAAGAATGTTTCGTCGATACATCGCCGAGAAAGGGGAAAAGTCGTTGATACAACATGTATCGACGATTAATAGGAATCATGTGCCGAAACTTCGGTGAAGAAATCAATTGTGCACCGATACGTCAAGGATTGGAAGAGATTTCGACATTGATACATCGATGAGAAATGATATTTTGATTATCGATAAAGGAGAAAGAAGAGTAACAAAGAAGAAAAGAGAAGAAGAGGAAGAGTGAATGAAAAGAAAAGAAGGAAGAGAAAAGAGGAGGAAAAGGGAAGGAAAAAATTGGTAATTTACAAAAACAAAAAGTCTGGAGGCCAAAACTTGTTTTGGGGATAACATGAGTAGTTTAACTCAGTTTCAAATGAAATTTTAGGTGTGTATCCGTAGTGGAGAGGGACACAAGAATGCCAGTGAGGGCCATCAACTAGTTTTTGTTCCATTTTCTAAAAAACATGAAATAATGACTTTTGAAGGTGTGTGTTGTGCTCACTAATTGGGGCCCAGATAAAGTTGGAAATTTGATAGAAAACTAAAAAAGAAGGCACGAAGATACCCATTTGGCCTCTCGAAAAACTTCAAAATGGTGCATGGTGGAGATGCTGAAATAGGGCAAAATCCACTATTTTAGGGCGCATTAGGGAGATTTTTGAAAACTTCTAAGGAAGAAAAGGGACTCCAAATCACCTATTCAGAATTTTTTTTTAATGGACTTTTTATGTACTCATCGATCCAGACAACTTTTTCTTGAGGGGATTTTTGCTAGTTCTGCTCCGTTTGGGAGATATTTCTAGCCAAAATTTCTAAGTTTGGAAGAAATGTAAAAGGGCAAAATTGTGAGATCTATATTGATTTAGAAGTCAGATGGAGTGTCGGATTTTAAATCTGAGAGTTGATGTGTTTTTGAAATAATGAATACTATCAATGCCCACTATAAAATGTTTTTTGTTTCTCACCATATTTTCTTCTACAACAGTCAGAAGTAAACCCCTAAGATTTTTGGTACTATTGAAATAGGTGCAAAAATAAGTAAAATTGTTGATTTAAGAAAGACATAACTCTGAGCTTAGAAATAAGATTGAGGCATGGGTACAACCATTAGAAATAAATATGTTTGAAAGTTCATAGTTTTTATTTGTTTAGTAACGTTCCTTTGAAAAATCTAGGAAAAAAGAGTTTGTAGCTTAAATTCATGACAATTGTAGGATATTCTTAACTCTAACAAAAAATCGTTGCATGCACAGTCCTTGCAGACTTGGAGGAACACGCCACATATTTGGTCACTATATGAGGACTAGAGATATGGATGTTGCTCAAGGTTCTTACGTCCATGAGGACAAGATCCGAAGTCTACATGTCAGCATGGGCAATCAAGAGACCGAGTCCAATGGACATAGAAGTAAAGTGGAATCTGTAGAGTTGGCTGAGACTATGAGAAGCTTGCATAAGGAAGTGCAGAGCTATAGAGTAGACAATGAAAGAATGATGAGGGCCCATGAAGAGATACTGCAGAGTCTGAACATGTTGTAGAAGCAAGTCAATAAATATTCTGGCACAAAGCAAACATCCAATACAAGGCAAACAACAACATCTAGATCTCATGACCATGGGGGATCTAAGTCGTCAAGGAGTGTTAGTTGACATCGTCATCATCATTCACCAGGACACTATATTAGAAGGGAATATGTACATTTAAGGTCAGAGAGTAGCTCCAGTGTGTCCCCTATCAAAAATAAGAGAAGGAGGCCTGAGGCAGATATTTTGCAAGGAGAGCTTAGGAAAATAAAGCCACCATCATTTGATGGAGAGAATAGGATGGGAGAAGATGTTGAATCCTGATTTTTGGGCATGAGAAAATATTTCTAGTTGCATGATTGTCCATCACATGTAGAAGTCAGGATTGCAATATACAATCTTCAAGGGAAAGCATATGTTGTGGGATCATCTCAAGAAGGTAAAGCATGTTGATGAAAAGAGAATTTCCTTAAATCGATTTAAGAGATATTTCCATCAGCGGTACTTGCTAGATAATTATTATAAGAAGAAGATGAAAGAGTTCTTTGAACTCAAGTTGGGTAACATGGCAATGGACGAATATGAGAATATGTTTTTTGAGTTGCTGAAGTATGTGGGCTTCATAATGGATGGGTAAGTCAAGATCCAAAGGTTTTTGAGTGGGTTGCCCTCCTTTTAGAGTGACAAGATACAATATGATAACCCTAAGAATTTGGAGGAGGACATAGGGAGAAAAAAACATCTTTATGAGCAGAGTAGAGGAAGACCAACTTTTCAAAAGGCTTGGGATGACAAAAAGAAAGGAAAGATGGATTAGAGAAAGAAAGGATTCAAGTTTCCTTTCGTCAGGAACAACTCTCAAGCATATTAGCAAGGACATTCATCACATGGTGAGCATAAAATGACAGATTCCTTGGGGAAAAGGCCAAGGAAACATCCTATAAAGTGTTAGGGATGTGAAGGAGATCACTTCTATAAGGATTATCCTCACAAGGGGGATAAGATGAGGACTCTGCACAATATTCAGGAAGCTGATACAGTGGACGACGTGGGTAGGAGCATGGCAAGGAATTATGCAGCCTTGGACAACAGACAAGCATACTACCAATATCACATGATTGAGGTGGAAGGTAAGATTGATAATCAAACCATATCTATTTTGATTTATTCAGGAGCCAGTCATAGCTATATAGATCCAAAATTAGTTGAAAGGTTTAAATTGAGGATATGCAAGAAAGAAACGTATTAGTTGGTTTATCTAGAAACTGGAGCCAAGTGGAAAATCAATGAACTTGTCAATTGGTATGGATTGGCTAGAGAAGCATCGTGTTGTCCTAGATTGCTACAACAAGTCTTTCACATGCCTTGATGAAGAGGGAAATTCAAGGACAATGCAAGGTACTCCAAGACCTATATTTGTCCGAGAGATTTCATCATTTCAACTGAAATGAAGTTTTAGGAAAGGATGCCAAATATATGCAATGCATATGGAAGAGTTGGTCAAAGATAAGGAGCCAAGTCTCGAAGATTATCCAATACTAAAGGAGTATGAAGATGTCTTTGGGGAGTTGCTAGGATTTCCACCTAAGAGAGATATTGATTTCTCTATTGAATTAATGCTTGGAGTTGCCCTGGTGTCCAAAACCCCCTATAGAATGAGTGCACTAGAGCTTAAAGAGTTAAAGATGTAGCTGAAAGAACTATCGAAGAAGGCATACATCCGCCCAAGTGCCTCACCTTGGAGTGCCCCAATGCTCTTTGTGAAGAAAAAGGATGGACCTCTGAGGTTGTGTATTGACTTGAGAAAACTCAAAAAGGTAATGGTAAAGAACATGTACCCTCAACCGTGGATCGATGATCTTTTCGATCAGTTGAAAGGAGAAAGTATATTTTCCAAGATTGGCCTAAGGTCAGGTTACCATCAAGTGAGAATTAGAGAAGAAGACACCAGTAAGATAATGTTAAGGATAAGGTTCAACCATTATGTATTTTTGGTGGTGCCATTTGGCTTGACAAATGCACTAACTACATTTATGTGTCTAATGAATGGAGCATTCAGAGATTACCTGGACAATTTCTCCATTGTCTTCTTGGATGATATTCTTATCTACTCCAAGGCAGAGGAGGAGCATGAGCAACATTTGAGGATGGTGCTNGTGTCGAAATGTTAGATTCGTCGATACATTGTGTATTGGCAAAGAATGAGGATCTTTGTTGATACATCGGCAAGGGAAAAACTTGAAATCGTTGAAAAAGAGGAAAAAGAGATTCGACGAAGAAAGACTTTTCTTCGTCGATACATCGACGAGAAAAGTGTTTTCTTTACCGATATGTCAATGGGATAAGAGAATTCTCACCGAAACATTGGAGGAAAGATAAGTTTTTGGTTGCCGACAAAGGAAGCATTTCAGTGAAAAATAATTTTTCATTACCGAAATGTTAGCGAAAATACGAGATTCTAGTGCTGAAACATCGGCAAGGAAAAGTGTTATCTTTGTCGAAAGGCTGGAAGAAAAGATGAGTTCTTGTTGGTGAGAAAAAGTCAATTCATCGTCAATACACTGACAAGTAAGAAGTTTTTCGTCGTCGATATACTGATGATAAAAAATGTTTTGTCGCCAACGTATCGATGATAAAAGGTAGTTCGTCGTCGATACATAGGTGAGAAAGAATGTTTCGTCGATACATCGCCGAGAAAGGGGAAAAGTCGTTGATACAACATGTATCGACGATTAATAGGAATCATGTGCCGAAACTTCGGTGAAGAAATCAATTGTGCACCGATACGTCAAGGATTGGAAGAGATTTCGACATTGATACATCGATGAGAAATGATATTTTGATTATCGATAAAGGAGAAAGAAGAGTAACAAAGAAGAAAAGAGAAGAAGAGGAAGAGTGAATGAAAAGAAAAGAAGGAAGAGAAAAGAGGAGGAAAAGGGAAGGAAAAAATTGGTAATTTACAAAAACAAAAAGTCTGGAGGCCAAAACTTGTTTTGGGGATAACATGAGTAGTTTAACTCAGTTTCAAATGAAATTTTAGGTGTGTATCCGTAGTGGAGAGGGACACAAGAATGCCAGTGAGGGCCATCAACTAGTTTTTGTTCCATTTTCTAAAAAACATGAAATAATGACTTTTGAAGGTGTGTGTTGTGCTCACTAATTGGGGCCCAGATAAAGTTGGAAATTTGATAGAAAACTAAAAAAGAAGGCACGAAGATACCCATTTGGCCTCTCGAAAAACTTCAAAATGGTGCATGGTGGAGATGCTGAAATAGGGCAAAATCCACTATTTTAGGGCGCATTAGGGAGATTTTTGAAAACTTCTAAGGAAGAAAAGGGACTCCAAATCACCTATTCAGAATTTTTTTTTAATGGACTTTTTATGTACTCATCGATCCAGACAACTTTTTCTTGAGGGGATTTTTGCTAGTTCTGCTCCGTTTGGGAGATATTTCTAGCCAAAATTTCTAAGTTTGGAAGAAATGTAAAAGGGCAAAATTGTGAGATCTATATTGATTTAGAAGTCAGATGGAGTGTCGGATTTTAAATCTGAGAGTTGATGTGTTTTTGAAATAATGAATACTATCAATGCCCACTATAAAATGTTTTTTGTTTCTCACCATATTTTCTTCTACAACAGTCAGAAGTAAACCCCTAAGATTTTTGGTACTATTGAAATAGGTGCAAAAATAAGTAAAATTGTTGATTTAAGAAAGACATAACTCTGAGCTTAGAAATAAGATTGAGGCATGGGTACAACCATCAGAAACATAATTCAGAAAGAAATATGTTTGAAAGTTTAGAGTTTTTATTTGTTTAGTAACGTTCCTTTGAAAAATCTAGGAAAAAAGAGTCTGTAGCTTAAATTCATGACAATTGTATGATATTCTTAACTCTAACAAAAAACCGTTGCATGCACAGTCCTTGCAGACTTGGAGGAACACGCCACATATTTGGTCACTATATGAGGACTAGAGATATGGATGTTGCTCAATGTTCTTACGTCCATGAAGACAAGATCCGAAGTCTACATGTCAGCATGGGAAATCAAGAGACCGAGTCCAATGGACATAGAAGTAAAGTGGAATCTGTGGAGTTGGCTGAGACTATGAGAAGCTTGCATAAGGAAGTGCAGAGCTATAGAGTAGACAATTAAAGAATGATGAGGGCCCATGAAGAGATACCGCAGAGTCTGAACATGTTGTAGAAGCAAGTCAATAAATATTCTGGCACAAAGCAAACATCCAATACAAGGCAAACAACAACATATAGATCTCATGACCATGGGGGATCTAAGTTGTCAAGGAGTGTTAGTTGACATCGTCATCATCATTCACCAGGACACTATATTAGAAGGGAAGATGTACATTTAAGGTCAGAGAGTAGCTCCAGTGTGTCCCCTATCAAAAATCAGAGAAGGAGGCCTGAGGCAGATATTTTGCAAGGAGAGCTTAGGAAAATAAAGCCACCATCATTTGATGGAGAGAATAGGATGGGAGAAGATGTTGAATCCTGATTTTTGGGCATGAGAAAATATTTCTAGTTGCATGATTGTCCATCACATGTAGAAGTCAGGATTGCAATATACAATCTTCAAGGGAAAGCATATGTTGTGGGATCATCTCAAGAAGGTAAAGCATGTTGATGAAAAGAGAATTTCCTTAAATCGATTTAAGAGATATTTCCATCAGCGGTACTTGCTAGATAATTATTATAAGAAGAAGATGAAAGAGTTCTTTGAACTCAAGTTGGGTAACATGGCAATGGACGAATATGAGAATATGTTTTTTGAGTTGCTGAAGTATGTGGGCTTCATAATGGATGGGTAAGTCAAGATCCAAAGGTTTTTGAGTGGGTTGCCCTCCTTTTAGAGTGACAAGATACAATATGATAACCCTAAGAATTTGGAGGAGGACATAGGGAGAAAAAAACATCTTTATGAGCAGAGTAGAGGAAGACCAACTTTTCAAAAGGCTTGGGATGACAAAAAGAAAGGAAAGATGGATTAGAGAAAGAAAGGATTCAAGTTTCCTTTCGTCAGGAACAACTCTCAAGCATATTAGCAAGGACATTCATCACATGGTGAGCATAAAATGACAGATTCCTTGGGGAAAAGGCCAAGGAAACATCCTATAAAGTGTTAGGGATGTGAAGGAGATCACTTCTATAAGGATTATCCTCACAAGGGGGATAAGATGAGGACTCTGCACAATATTCAGGAAGCTGATACAGTGGACGACGTGGGTAGGAGCATGGCAAGGAATTATGCAGCCTTGGACAACAGACAAGCATACTACCAATATCACATGATTGAGGTGGAAGGTAAGATTGATAATCAAACCATATCTATTTTGATTTATTCAGGAGCCAGTCATAGCTATATAGATCCAAAATTAGTTGAAAGGTTTAAATTGAGGATATGCAAGAAAGAAACGTATTAGTTGGTTTATCTAGAAACTGGAGCCAAGTGGAAAATCAATGAACTTGTCAATTGGTATGGATTGGCTAGAGAAGCATCGTGTTGTCCTAGATTGCTACAACAAGTCTTTCACATGCCTTGATGAAGAGGGAAATTCAAGGACAATGCAAGGTACTCCAAGACCTATATTTGTCCGAGAGATTTCATCATTTCAACTGAAATGAAGTTTTAGGAAAGGATGCCAAATATATGCAATGCATATGGAAGAGTTGGTCAAAGATAAGGAGCCAAGTCTCGAAGATTATCCAATACTAAAGGAGTATGAAGATGTCTTTGGGGAGTTGCTAGGATTTCCACCTAAGAGAGATATTGATTTCTCTATTGAATTAATGCTTGGAGTTGCCCTGGTGTCCAAAACCCCCTATAGAATGAGTGCACTAGAGCTTAAAGAGTTAAAGATGTAGCTGAAAGAACTATCGAAGAAGGCATACATCCGCCCAAGTGCCTCACCTTGGAGTGCCCCAATGCTCTTTGTGAAGAAAAAGGATGGACCTCTGAGGTTGTGTATTGACTTGAGAAAACTCAAAAAGGTAATGGTAAAGAACATGTACCCTCAACCGTGGATCGATGATCTTTTCGATCAGTTGAAAGGAGAAAGTATATTTTCCAAGATTGGCCTAAGGTCAGGTTACCATCAAGTGAGAATTAGAGAAGAAGACACCAGTAAGATAATGTTAAGGATAAGGTTCAACCATTATGTATTTTTGGTGGTGCCATTTGGCTTGACAAATGCACTAACTACATTTATGTGTCTAATGAATGGAGCATTCAGAGATTACCTGGACAATTTCTCCATTGTCTTCTTGGATGATATTCTTATCTACTCCAAGGCAGAGGAGGAGCATGAGCAACATTTGAGGATGGTGCTNGGAATGAGAGATTGATGGTTGGAATTGTTACAGGAGTTGAACTTGCAAACATTCTAAGTATTATGATGTAAATTATATATATGTATATTGGCATGGTGTTGTGCACTAAGGATGGTGCAATTTGTAGGGGGAGGGGAATGTAACATCCCCGTTTGCAATCCTTGTTTTTTTAATGTGTAATTAAATATGATGTATGGCCGCAAGCCCAAATATGTAATTTGTAAACATTGTAATTATAAAATAAATGTGACGTTGGCTGTAGGTGGACACAGATAGAGTAATTGGAGGCTAAGTTTCCACAAGAGAGGGAATGTCTAGGAATGTCTAAGAAAAGAGTCCAAGGGAAGGATTATTTGTGGGTATTAATTCCAAGCCACTTTCCTGAAAATATTACTTTCACTGAACCTTTCTAATTTCCTTTTGAGTGTATGAGAGCCCAATCATTAAACACATGTAAGAAGGGTTGGTGGGAAAAGTCACATCCCATAGTTATGAGAGCATGGGGGATAAGTACAATTAACCTTGGGGAATGTTAGTCAACTCTTGTGGGTAAAAGAAAAATTCGAGTGCCCATTGTGGGCAGTTGTTGCATGCAGTTTTTGGAGTTGCAAGGGAGTGGAGAGCATTGGAGCTTGAGGGAAGCCATATTAGGTGCTATGGGAAGCTGATTGGAGTTGTTTTCACATGAAAAATAAAGCTATTAGGCCTACAAAGAGGGACACTACTACATATGGGGTCAAAATTCGACAAAACCTTCTGACGATAATGATAAAATTAATCATACCATCGCAATTACGACATAATTATTAAAATTTAATTCATTTTTTTTCCTGGGCGTCCCAATGTATGTCGTACTTGTGACAAAAATCTGCATCCGTCGATCTTGCGACGATAATGCATCAATCTATCGACGCACCTAGAATAATGCCAACTACTTGTTTGAAAACAGTTTAACAGTCAGTGATTCTATGAACATTGACATAGTCAATGTTCATCAGAAGACCAACGATGATTAGTGATTTTGACTATTTTCTTGTAGGTGCAACGGTTATAAAAGTTTTTCTTGCTCATTGTTCGTTGCATGAATTATTAGTCTTTTTTATATGCATTGCTTGCCTCAGATCTAATTCTTGATATGCATATCTTAGATTTTGTACTTTGAAGGTTATACAATTTTAATATTTATTTGTTGCCTTTTAAATACCCACATTAGATGCCTAACCCTTAGACCCTATTTTATTTTGGGACACAAATTGTTGCCTAGGAAATAGGTATGAACATGTCACTCAATTCGATTTAATTGCTATACAATTTGTCTTAGTCTAGTTCTCTTTTATTGTTTGATTTCATTACTTGCTTATAGTGAAGCTTTGAAACTTATGTGGTAAAAATGTATGGTTTTGATTTCTTTATTAATTGTTGACTACAATTATAAACCTTTAATAACTCTGTGACGACAATGGCTTAATTCTCTAATACATATGGGGTCAATATTCGATGACATTTGTATCGTAAGAATATATTTGTATAATGTACTTATATTAGTTCAATGGATTTTGTTGTAAATATAGGAAATCCCAATGCCAAGGATTACACCTGAAGAGAGTGAAAGGATGCTTGCTAGGTTAAGGGCGTCATTGGAGGCACGGGGTGATGGGAACTGTTATTGTCCTTGCAATCAATGCAATGGCTTGAATAGAAGAGGACTTGTAAGAAAAATAGTTGAAAGACATTGTTGGAGGTATTGGTATTGTGAAGGGGGGTATACATATCATCCCATGGTAAGTTAGCCATTATATATGTCTTTGTATTGACTGTATTTATAAAATTTTCTTTCATTTTTTAATATTTTTTATGCTAATGTTATTGATTATTTGTAATTGTAAAGATAAATCCTCCTAGATGTATGTCTTCGGATAAATATGTGCCTAGTAGTAGTAGAAATACTATTATACAAGATGTGGAAGATGATATGGATATTGAAGATCAAGTCAATCCTATGGAAGAAGATGACACCAACAATATTGTTGAGCCGGATGATGGGAAAAATAGATTGATCCAACACATCGTTGCTCCTATCGATGAGGAAAACTTTGATGATATTCGTGATGTACCTATGCTTGAGAAGGGACAACAACCCCTTTATGAAGGCTCAAGAACAAATATTCTCTCTTCTATAATGTTGTTGTTGAACTTGAAGGTATTGAATGGTTTGTCAAACACCTATCTCACACAGATCCTAAGGTACGTAATATAATTCGTCACATATTATACATAAAGGTCGACTTTTTTTTTTCTCTATTTTTAGTGTCAATTAATGTGTAAATTAAGGATGCAATATTTATGATCACTATTATTTACATAAACTAGTTATTTTTTATTCTATAGATTGTTAGGTGAATTTTTCTTACCACCGTCAAATAATTTACCTCGTACATACCGAGAGTTGTGTGCCATTATGAAATATATTGGAATGGAGTATCAGGGTATTGATGCATGCCTGAATGATCATATTATATATTATGGAAAATATGCATCGAAAATGAAATGCCTGCAATGTCAAATCAATAGATATCGAAACATCAAGTAACAAAAAAGGTGTCTCACAAGGTTCTTCGTCATATTCTGATAATTCCACGTTTGCAAAAATTGTTCAGGTGCCAAAGTATTACATAGTTTACGGATTACCATGCATGACACATAAGTGAAGATGGTGTTCTTTGAATGCCTGCAGATGGTTCAACATTTAGGAACATCGAAGAATGATGGTCGATTTTTAAAGAAGAACCTCTTAATGTTAGGATTTCATTGGTAGCTGATGATGTCAATCCATTTGGTGAGCTCAAGTATATTTACTCAACGTGGCCTATTTTTGTTATAAACAATAACCTTCCTCCTTGAATGTTAATAAAGAGGGAGAACACAATGTTGGCAATGATTATTCCACATATTTATTTACAAAATTTGTTTGAACATTGCATTTTGTTTGTCTTATTCATTGCATAATTACTTCTATATATACAAGGTAGTAAATATGTGTACTTTCACCCAATTAGGTAAGTTCCAAGTGAAATATGTGAATGTATATGTTGATCCTCTTGTCGACGAGCCACTAAAGATATGGGATGGCATCACTGTGTACAACATTTCTAGACCAATAGGGAAAAAACACTTTCAATTCCATGGACAATTCATGATGCCCTAGGACTAACACATTTTTGTGGTATGTAACATACTACTGCATGCTTCTTAATATGGTATGTAACATATGATGCATGCTTCTTAAATATTAATTCCTTGTTATATCAATAATACTGACATTAATCCATATCTTGCAGGTCTTCAAACAAAGGGAACATTTGCATGTCCATTTTGTGTTCCTAGGATGAAATCTTGTCGTTCAAGAAGTCGAGGAAAGGAGGTGTTTGATGAGTATAGGCACTTCCTCCCTAAGAACCATAGGTATCGAACTACATAAAAACATCTTTTCAATTTGAAAGAAGAGACTGGAATAAAACCATGAAGAATGACACCTCACCTATGGAAGTTGGAATACAATAGAAATCATCAAGGTAAGCAATTAGTCTACGTGTCATATATATTAATGTTTTACAATTTTAATTTGTATTGAATTATGTTTATTGTATCTAACAATTATTGTTGTAATTTATTTTTCATAGATGTCATCAAGGCATTGATGGGCTTCCACGAGGAATGAACAAATTTCTTGCACAATTCAATAGTTTTCCCTAGTATGAGCGCGTACAAATAGCTCATTTGTTTGATATAATGCATATCGAGAAGAATGTAACAAAAACGTTGTGGAGAATCTTAGATGGAAGGAGCAACAAAGAAAAAAATGTCAACATTTGTACTCACATCCAGGAAACCAATCATGCACTGCAAAATGTGATTTATTCAAATAGCAATGGACACTAGAATAGCCTTCCATGGTTATTTACAGAGCAAGAAAACAATGTTGTAAAAGAGGTCACTTGGAAAATTAAATTTCCCACGAGATTTGCTTCAAACACAAAAAATATCTTAACAAAGAAAGGTGAATTTGGTGGGGTGAAAACTCATGGCTAGCATACCTTCATTAAAGTAATTATTTTGGTAGATTTCTGTATTGGTAAATATAATAATTTTTAGTATTTTTATTTTGTTTTCTTTAAAAAAAAATAATGATCCATTTTTTGTTACAATATGTTCTACCTCTATCTCTCCCTGACAGCTTTGACAACAATGTAAAACAAGTTATATATGATCTTGGAAAATACACGAGGTAAACAATGATTTATATGCAAAATCTTTGTTGCTCAACTTTTCGACATATGTTTTACTTTCAATGTATATGCGTTGTTTTTGAAACGTATGATTTGATTTGTTATATCATGTGTAGGTGGTTTTTATCTAAAGAAATCCATAAAGAAGATGTAAAATATTGGAGGAGAGAAATTCCTCCGCTGATGTGCGAAATGCAAAAGTATCTACCTTTGGCATTTTTCAATGCATAAGGACACTACCTCATACACCAAGTTGAGGAGATTGAATTATGTGGACCTGTACACACAAGGTCAATGTGGATGGTGGAGAGGCACTTTAAGTCGTTGAAGGTTGTCATTAGACAAAGAGCTCGTCTCGAGGGCTATATGGTATATCAATCCTTGGTGTATATTAGTCAATATCTTCCTAAATTAGCAACAAAAATCATGAAGATGCCTCGGATTTGGGATGCCAATTCCATTAACAAATTTGAAGGGGAGATCCTGGCCGAGAAAGGTAGAATGAGGAAAGTGAAAGGTAATTAGATGGTAGAGGTCTATAATACTTTGCATTAAGATTGATTTATTTCTATATTTTACTTATTTAATTTTTATTTAGCTTCCATGATCAATTATTAATCTTTATTCTAGTTATCAATTTTTATTCTTTTTTCATATAGTTGGTCGAGAATGGGATGCACTACATTTATACATCACAAACAATGTTGATTAGATGAAGGTGGGGATAGATCGATGAATACAATGTAATGGTAGGTTATCATGGGAAGGGGTGTCTACTTTGTTTAAAGAAGCTCATTATAATCAAGATACCAATCTTACTTAGAGGGAAATTGATTTAGCATATGTTTAAAAGATAAACAAACAAACATATTATTCACCCACATCATGTTTTAGTTTTTTTTCCAATATATTAATCTATGTGGTGTGTTTTTTATTATAATTTTTTCTTAAGTCTAAATATGTTTATTGATTGCTAAGGCATTTTTTTATGTGTCAGGCATATTTCAGTTGACACACCACAAGGCTATGTGGTGCAATGGTCATAAATTTCGCATCAAAAAGTTGGATGACAAGAAGAAAACCTCTAATTGTGGGATAACTGAAGTCTTTCAGGTCACTAACGTTTACTCAAGAAGTGACAAGCATCCAACAATATCAAAAAATAGATACTATGGGTATTTGGATGATATAATCGAGTGTGAATTTAAATCCTTCAAGTTAGTTCTGTTCGAGGTCAAATGGTATAGGTTACAAATGAATGAACGCGGTCTCAATAGAACTGTTATTGAGCATGCCAATGGAATTACCATGGTTAAAACAAGGGTGTTTGAGTCAGGCACATAAACTTATGTTCTTCCAAGCCATTATGAGCAAGTCTTTTATTAAGAGGCTCCAGGTAAATCAGGTTGGTCATATGTTGTTAGATATGATCCAAGAGGAAGGCTTGTAAAGTATAATGTACCAGAAGAAGATGATATTGAAGAATAAGAAGATGCAAAGGAGCATGAGGTAGATATATTGTTAGTTGAAGAAGTTGTTCTAGATGTAGATGAAAATGTTATCGATGATGATATTGACGATGATATTATAAAAAATGACATTGATGACGATGTTGATATGTCCAATCCTTTCAACGTCAATTATGAACCAGATGATACAGATGTAGAGTTGGATGAAGAAGAAGATGATGAATGATATTCCATAAATGTTGAAATGTAGGAGGTATGTGATATATCTTTTATATGATTTGTTCTCTTTAAAGTATTTATTTATATGGATTAATCATCGTCATTGTCATCATCATCATTGTCATGGTCATTGTCATCATGATCATCATCATCATTGTCTTCATCGTTGTTGTCATAGTCGTCATTTCCATTGTCATGATCATCATCATCGTCATTGTCGTGCTCATTGTCATCATCGCCGTCCTCATTGTTGTGTCCTTTCTCCACTTGAATGAGCAAAAGAAGGGCACTTACAAGTCTAGTTGGGTCTGCTAGACAAGACAAAGGTTAGTGTATGAATTAATCAATCCAAACACATGAAATAAACAAACAACTAAGCTAGAAACAACTAAGAAAATAACTAAGGAAATGAAACTAAAATCCATAAGAAACTTTGAACCAAGATCAATCAACCAAATGACCAATAATCATGCCACCAATGGATAACTATATTAGTGGGCAAACACTGTAGAGAAAGGAGGACTTATGGATCCCCTCTTCCTCCTTGGGAGGGCTCTTGAGTCCCCTATGTGAGATCTCTTCTTATAATGATAAACTAGAAAGCAAATGGTGAATAAATCCAAGTCTATTCCCTCAAGAGGTGAGGTGAATAGCTTATTGAGATGATGCTAGAATACTCCAAGAAGAAAAGAGGTTTCTTGAAGGAGAATAGAGGCAACATAACAATACTATGAGATTCTTAAATTCTTAGTGCACCCATGGCCTCCTTTTATAGCAAGTCTTTGAGGCAATATCCAACTAGTTCTTAGTTTGGACAAGGGGCCCTTTAGGTTACCCTTAGGTCTTTGACTAGCCCCCCATTCGGATTCAGCTCGGATTTGAGGGTCAAATCAAGTTGGGAGCTGGTCCAAAAGTGGGCGAGGGGCCGACAAGAACCATAAATGCATCGTTCATAGGAGTGAGCGGCTTTTCTTGTAGACAGTTGTGCATATGGCGCATTGTGCACTCTACGAGCTTGTTTGGCCCATGCACTGTGCGCGTGCTTCCTTTAATGTTTTAGCGCATGTCAATTTTTTGACCAGTTGTATAGTTTTTGCCTCTTGGAAATGCATTTTTGGTGCTGTAGGTGAACTAATAGGTGTTTGGAGATGCTGCATTCCTGTAACCATTTGCATGTGATGTTGTGGATGAAATTTCAGTGATAACAGATGCCCCATGATGTGTGAGGTTAGGAGCATACGTATAGCCGAAATACATCAATGTTTCTTCTACTAAGAGTACAATTGAAATGAAGAGAGTTGATAGAAACTTCAAGAGTGATCCGTTAGAAGGAGAGGGGAAACTATGGGACCCGAACCTTTCTCTAGGTGGAGAAAATAAAATCTGTATACAAACGGGGCAGGCATGCCCCATGCTCATGTCATGTAGCTTAAAAAATAACTGAAGTTGTACGCTGATGTAGATAACTGCAGTGCCCTCCGGGGCGGTTTGATAACGACATATGAAAATTTTGATGGGGAACATACTCTGAAAAGAGGCAATGACACTTGTAAGAAGCGTCGATGACTCGTAGGCATTGATGGCCTAACAAATTTAGAGGTCTTCGGCTAGTATAAAACAACTGCAATAGTCGCATAGTAAGACCCACCGTAACATGAGATTGTGTTGAAGTTGAATGTTATGGGGGTCAACGACAACAAATAGCAATGATGGTTCTCTTTGTGTCGTCCGAGACTCCTCATTGTAAAGGTAATGAGAGTCAAGATATTGTCGCCCTTATGGAAACTATGTTGATGTCGACAGAAAGGGAGACGCGACTCCAAGAAGCAAAAAGGGCTTCATGAAATCCACTAGATAAGGTCAAGAACTGATAAGGAACATGAATGAAGTCAATCTGCGATTAGACTCAAGACTGCCCTTGGTTGGGGGTATGTTTGAAGGATGATTGGCAGCAACCGTGAAACTGTATCTAGTGTCAGGGGGACGACTAGACATGGGGTTAAATTGTGCGAGAGGCACGACAAAGTGGGCAAAATCAGAGATCAGGGGTACATGGACTATGGGATACTGGGGGGTTATGGACGATGTCAACATGAGTAGAGGATAGTGAATTCCCCAACCAAGGGTGACATGGGTTGCTCTGCTATAAAAAGAAGGTTGTCAAGGGTGACAACAAAAAACTAAGTAAATGTTGGAAATAAAGGCTTTTTACAATTACCAAATAAATAAAGAATAATTTGGGATGAGTGCTCAGATACAGAAATGGGTGCCCCAGTGCAAGATGGCTTGGCCTGCGATGGCGCAAGTTGCGTGGAGAATAGGTGAAGGGTGGGGGGCCCATAGGTGGGTTTCTGTATGAGGTAAATGAATGGAGGGAAATTTGCAGATGGGAAAACTGATTGTGGATGAAATGGAGGGTAAATGATACTGCGAAGGCACAGTCAAAATAGAACCATGATGAGATAACTTGGGAGTCCATTGGGAAAGCTAGCAAAATGATGAGAAGGAGTATGTGGTTGATTCTCAGAAATGCGTAAGACTATTGGGACTCCCATCCCTAGGGGGTAAACGCAGCATGAGTGTCAAAGTTCCAAGGGGGACTATGAATGGGACAACTCATGTGGGGGAGAGTGCTATCGGGTGACAGTACCGAAATGCAGTGGAGGTGACAATACTGCAGATCCAGATGTGAGGATCCTAAAGGCGAATGTCAGAGGGTGTTACTGGGAGATGCAATTGATATTCAGAGGGAATGATTACATGCTAGTGTCGATCATATACTTGAAGGGGTTGTGCTAATTTGTGATGACCAAGTACCTGCACACATTAAAACCAAATACCCTACGTGAACAATATCTGAAGATAAAGAACATATAATAGTTATTTGATAATTTTGAACATGAGGATGCGTACCTAAACATGATGTGAGAAAAATGCTCCCTCGGGGCCGAGTGCGGATGGTGACCCGGGGAATGTGATTGTGTAGGTGGCGGGATCCCGATCCCATGGCTAAAGATGGATCAGAAAATAGAGACTCTGAGCTCATGTAACTTAGTGTGGAAGTTTGGCAAATGGCACTATATATAGTTGTGGGGCCCACAATGCCACCTCATTTGTACCTGTTGCCATAGTGAGTTGACGAGAGGTTTTAGAGGAGATTTGGAGATTACGGGAGTTCGAGCCGACCGATCTAGGAGTTGTGAGAGCCAGGTTAGTGGTCTCATCGTCCTGCACAATAGATAGGTTCTACTTTTTGGGTAGGGTAGTACATATGGTCGTACTAGGGTGTTTTGTAGGGATGGGCCCACCAGTGCGCGAGAGAAGGAAGGATACCCGCGCTGATATGCACAGGTATAATTCCCTCTCTCACGCATGATGTGTGGTTGTACTGAATACATCCGTGCGTGGGTGGGAAAAATAGGTGCACATGTGATGCATGCCTATCCGAATTACAGCTGCGCACTATGAGCAACTGTTTCTCAGACAGCTGCGCATTAGTGCGCAACTGTGTAGAGAACATGTGCACATGAATGCGCACCTGTGGGTATGACAGATGCGCCTTTGTTTTTTTGACAGTTGCACATGGATGCGCACCTATGGGGGTGACAACCACGCACTTGAGGCAAAGCTGGGGGGTTTTAACAAACTTGTATTTTTTGAAGATTTTGGTAATGAATGAGGATTGTTGATCAAGTGTTTTCTATGTGAATGTAGGTGATCAGTTCAACATGCCAGTCCACTGGAGGGAGCGGGACTGGGAGCACCTCAGGGAGGCGGTGAGAGAGGAGTCAGGCATTCAGAGACTCTTGGCAGCCTGTGGGCTGCTCAAGTTCTTCGACTGCCCACTAATACGATCGCAGGAGTACTTGCTTCAGTATCTGATTTCGATGTGGAGCACTGAGCTGCAGTGCTTCATTGTGCGGGGGAAACAATTGACATTCTCGGCTATGGAGGATGTATATTTCTTGACGGGGCTCCCTTTTTGGGGAATGGCCCTACCTACTGAGCCCCAGTTGCCAGCGGATGTTCAGTTGGTAGACTTGGCACAAAGTTTTTGTTCGGGGCTGAACATTATGTCAGGTTTGGTCATCTGCATTGAGGCGATGGATGAGTTATTGCATCAGTGTATCGCAACGATGATTGTGAGGATCTACAGATCCTTAGCGACTCAGCGAATCGATAGTGGTCAGTTGAGTATTATGCAGAGGGTGCTGGATGGGGATTTTTCGCGTGGGGTTTGATGCTTCATGCCAAGATGATGGGGCAACTTCACCGGTGTTAGACCACTAACTCCGGTGAGTTTTCCTTTGGATCGATCTTGGTGGCGTGGTTTTTGGAGAGGGTGCCCATGTTGTGCCCTAGAGTGTTGTTACCGACTGCTGGGGCATGGGAGCCACGACTGATGCAGTGGGCATTGATTTTGGTGCGTCATGGAGGGGGCGAGGGTGGTCACTACTTCACGGCCTTATTGGCGTGTGTGTGGTGCCATATGCCACATATTATACTGCGGTTCCCATATGGTGGGATGGACTTCTGGCATGATCCAGATATGGTGTTGCCTCCTGGAGAGGATTGGGACCATAGAGGTATGTTGGTGTACTTATGTGTTGTGATTTTGATAGTGTAGCATATGTTTATATGTATGGATGTTGATTCTATCTTTGTTTGTGTTTTTGTAGATGTGGGGCCGAGAGGTGGAGTTCGTTGGAGAGTCGGCTCGTCAGGGGCCAGTGAGACTGCAGCGGGTAGAGTCATGAGTGGGAGAGCGACGTTGGAGGGACGACACTAGTGAGAGGCCAGCAGACAAGGCGAGAGCCGACAAGAGGCACAGATTTGACGATCCAGGTGCAGGGCCATCGCATGCACCTTAGGTGGAGGCTGGGGAGGATTTAGAGTATTTCTGATGTTGGTTGGAGGTGGTACTGTAGGGTGTGCCTGAGGGCATGTGGTCCCATATCCAAGACGAGAGATTCCTGGAGCAGTGTGTGGGTGGCCCTGCAGAGTTGCATACTCTGATCCGCAGAGAAACTGTAGCTGGGGCAACGATGACTGGGCGATTTCCCCCCAGACCTGGAGGACCCCTAGCTAGTGGGGCACCTCTTGCAGATAGAGTACCTGGTGGTGGTGCTCTGGGGGCACCTTGAGTGTTGTGTTGTATATTTTTGTATTTATATAGGCTCGCAAGCCCATTTTATATAGGGTAGTGTGACACCCATTGTGTACTGATAGGGGTGTGAGGGTTCACTTGCCTACGGGCGATGCACATTGTGTACTATTTTGTAAATATTGATGACACATTGATCGATATATATATGGATATACTTGTTTAAGATCTCTGTGATGTTTACATGTGATGATATTTGTGTTGTATTTTTATGGTGTCTAATCTATATGCTATGATATACTTTTGATGATTTATGTACGTGTGATGATGTCTTGATGTGATAAATGCCAATCTAACACTAGGTTAGCCATGTTATACGCTATTTGATTAAATTGTCATGGAATATGTGTAAATGTGATGGAATAAAAATTTCGTGATAAGAGTCTAACTTGCAGGTATTTGTGAAAGAGGTAAGGATCGTAGACACGATACACATTATTGAGTTGCAGGACGACGAGTTGGGAATCTAATAAGACGCTAAGGTGACGAGTATGGCGGTGACTGGCCTTGGCGAGGAGGCCAATGACGACTGTGCATTATTCTTGGTTGTTGGTTGCTAAGCCCAAACATATGCCGTTGGAGTGAAGGAGTTCATGTGAGGGGGTGTAGAGGGCCCAAGTGGCCGAAGCGAGATTCTGTGTCCAACGACTAGCTTAGTCAACGTAACCGATGTGGTAGGCCGATGGAGGATGCATCTGTCAATAACACGGATGGTATATCAAACATGAGGCATGAAGGGAACAAAAGAAGACTAAAAACTCTACAAATGTGTATGGAGAAAAAGCCTAGTGTAGAATGGCTATGCTCAAGCGTAAAATTTCTTTAGGTACAACCCGTTAACGGGTTCTTTGAGAGGATGAGAGGCCAGGATATATGTGCCTTTAGTGAGGCAGTGTTGGACGATGTAGGGTCCATGCGATAATGACTCGAATTTCCCACGACCAAGGGTATCGTGAGCGATATCGTAGGCTAGGACGAGATTGACTTCGTTAAATGAGCGAAGGTTGACATGGCGGTCAAAGGTGGCCTTCGACCATTTATTAGCTGCCTCATTGTTCTGTAAGGAAGACCGACGATCTTCATCCAACAAATATAAGTTCAGCAAGTGCTGCTCCAATGGAGCAGTGTCAGGTAACATCTCGATGGCGATGCGCAACGTGGGAATTTCACACTCGATAGGGAGGGTGGCTTCAATGCCATGGACGCGATGAAATGGTGTAAAACTGGTGGCAGTTTTGAATACCATGCGATAATCCCATAATGTTGAAAACAACATATGATGCCAATTGGTCTTATGTTTGTTCACAGTGCGTTGCAACATGGTTTTGAGGACTTTGTTGACAACCTCGACCTATCCATTGGAATGAGGGTAGTATGGGGAGGAAAAATCATGGGAGAAGCCTAACCTTGAGGATACTTCGACGAAGATCTCATTCTCAAAGTGATTACAGTGATCATAGACTAACAGTAGTGGGACTTCGAAGCGGGTAATGACATGGTTGAAGAAAAAATGCGCTGCTGTGTCAGCGGTGTTGTTGAAGGTAGGCATGGCTTCGACCCATTTGTTAAAGTAATCTACTGCCATGATGATGTTATTGTGTCCATTGCTAGATGGAGGACTGCAAGTCATGAATTCTATGCCCCATTTGCAGAAGGGGCGGACAATGATGACTGGATGTAGAAGAGCGGGTGGCGCTCGTGCTTTGTTTGCATAAAGCTGGCATTTGTTGCATCGCTTGACAGCGTGGATGCAATCATGAAATAATGTGGGCCAGAAGTATCTGACTCAAATGATTTTTTGGGCGGTGGACATTCCTGAGAGGTGGCCACCGCAGGCGCCGCTATGGCAATGGTCAAACATCTACAGAGTATGGTGTCGACCCCACGTCGATACAAAACGTCACCGATGAGGAGGTAGCGAGGGGCCTAATGATGAAGGAGCCGACGATCATCTCGAGAGAGATGAGATCCAAACTTTTGTGTTCGAAGGTAGATGAGAAGGTCATCATACCAAGGGTCATCCGAGGGGATGTAGAAGAGGTGTTCGTCGGGAAAATCCGTATTGACGGGTGAACTTGTAGCATTTGAGGGAAACGTCATGATGAGTTCGACAAGAACAAGTGCTTTCTTGCTTTTGGGAGTTGAAAACTCTAGGTCATATTCCTGAAGGATGACGATCCACTGGGAAAATTTTCCATTAATTTTCTGTCGACTAAGCAAGTACTGCATCGGGTTGGAATCTGCCACGACTTTGGTAGTGCGAAGCAAGATATAGTGACGTAGTTTCGGGACTGCGAGGGAAAGTTTCTCCTCATTATTATACTTCAGGGGTGGTCCTGAAAGATTTTTACTGATGTAGTAAAAAACATGTTCGCTACCATCATCCCCTAGTCGGACGAGAACTCCTGCTACTGAGACGACTGAGGCCTACAAGTAGAGGGTGTAATCACGATCATAGTTGGGAGGACTAATCAAAGGGGTGTTGGAGAGGACCACTTTTAAATCATCAAAAGTGGTTCGGGCATGTTCATCCCATTGAAATGGGATATCATGATGCAGTAAGCGAAGGAAACCATGTGCGCGAGTGGCGTACTATGGGACAAATCGTAGTAAAAAGTTTGCTTTGCCCTGTAGGCTCCACAGTTGACGCAAATTCCTCGGTGGTGGAACTTTTGTGATAGCTTGGACCTTGAGGGGGTCCAATGTGATGTTGTGTTGGGAGACGATGAACCCAAGGAGGCGACTGACGGTGACGCAAAATACACACTTGAGGGGGTTCAAGCGGATATTGTAATGGCGACATCGTTGAAAGACAACTCATAAGTCATCTAAATGCTGAGTTCGTTTCTTGGAGCGAGTAGTGAGGTCGTCTAAGTAAGCGAGGATGATGCGAGCAAGATCATGGAAAACATAAGTCATGGCTCGTTGGAACATAAGATCGACGTTTTTGAGTCTAAAAGGCATGACATGATAAGCAAAAGTACCCCATGGGGTAGTAAATGCAGTTTTATACTAATCTTCTGGGTGGATTTGGATTTGATTGTAGCCAGAGAACCGATCAATGAAGGACAGGGCCTCGTGGCCTGCACAATCATCAATAATTTGGTCGATGAAAGGTGTGGGGAAGTTGTCTTTGGGACAAGCATGGTTGAGATCGCGAAAGTCAATGCAGACGCGAAGAGTGCCCTATTTTTTGTTAACGGGGACAGGGTTGGAGACCCATGACGTGTAAGTGATGGGGTATATGAACCTTGCAGTGTGTAATTTGTCGATTTCAGCTTTGATAGCCACAACTTTCGATGGGTGAAGTGGTCGTTTCTTTTGACGTACTGGGGAGACATCAGGCCATGTGTCGATGTGATGTTCAACGATAGAAGGATCGAGGTCGCGCATCTCTGTGTATGCCTAGGAAAAAATATCCCGGTATTCTTGAAAGAGAACTTTGTAAGCTATGATTTCTTCAGGGGAGCATGCAACGCCAATGGTAATTTCCTCGACGATTTCGACTTTCATGGAAATGTCGAGTTTGACAGTGGGGGAAATATTGGCCATGTTGCCTTCTTCAAAAGCATCGGGGGTAGGGATAGGGTTGTTGACCCAGTCTATATGCCTCGATGGAATAAAATCCTTGGTTTTGATTGCACATATGGAGGCTTGGCTAGGAGGGCCAAAGGCTTCCTATGAGAGAAAGAGTGCTCTGTGATGGAGCGCGTTCCATGGGAAATCGGGGGTAGTTAGCTCCTCTAGGATATCTTTGTCGTAGTGAAAAATGTGAGAATATAGGGGATCCGAGGAAGTAACATTGGTGACTGTCACCGTGTGATTGTCTGCAGGTGGTGAAGATGTAGAGGGGGTATCACAACTGTGGTGCGATGGCGTGCTTGTAATAAACCAAATGTCTAGATATTGTGGGTTGTAAACTGTGGTCGGGGGTAAGATTTCCCGAGGGAAATGAACTAGATAATTGGGAGGATTTGGGGGCAAATCCTCAGACAATCTATCCATGAAGCATGTGTTAATATTATGGTAGCTACGGGAGGTATTTACCCCCACGTGTGAACCTGACGAGAATAGAAGACTCCGGGAAGCAAGAGAAACCCTAATGGTTTGGCGAATAACCCTAGAAGTCTTGACGACTCAAGAAGATAATTTATACTAGGCTATTAGCCTCCAAGAGAAGAAGTCAACTAGAAATAATAATAATATACTGAACAAACACTTATCCAGAAGGAGAAGTCGGCCCCAGCAAAACTGACAGATCTACTATAAATACAGGGCACCAGTTCTCATTTGCAGCATCTCAGAATTGTAGTTTCCCAGTTGGTGCGCACTGCAGTTGCAGTCTGGTGCGCAGGTTTGGAGGAGGGTTGCAGGTGCAGCTGTAGCAACAACTAGTTTCAGTTTTGGCTTGAATATCTCTTGGCTAGGGTTTGGACTATCTGATCAGCTTTTTGTGATGCACTATCCTTGGGGATTGATGCACTACTCTTTGTTTGGCTATCTAGCCCAGGGTTTGCTTCCGGAGGAATTCTCAGTCAAGGTTAAGGTGCTCGGAGAGAGGCTTCGACCTTATGGTTGGGTGACGAAGGTATCGTCAATGGTAAAACGAGCACACCATCTTCTATATTCTAACAGGTTATGGGCCCACACCCCTTCAGTCAGCCTAAAATGCTAGAAGGAAACATNGAAATAGTCTAGATGACTATATTGATGCTACCGAGTAAATGGTATGTTTTGTGCTCAAGTCCATTACCTATAAATACCTCTCTAGCTAGGAGGGAGTGTTAATATTATGGTAGCCGCGGGAGGTATTTACCCCCACGTGTGAACTTGACGAGAATAGAAGACTCCGGGAAGCAAGATAAACCCTAATGGTTTGGATAATAACCCTAGCAGTCTTGATGGCTCAAGAAGATAATTTATACTAGGCTATTAGACTCCAAGAGAAGAAGTCGGCTAGAAATAATAATAATATACTGAACAGACACTTATCCAGAAGGAGAAGTCGGCCCCAACAAAACTGGCAGATCTACTATAAATACAAGGCGCCAGTTCTCATTTGCAGCATCTCAGAATTGCAGTTTCCCAGTTGGTGCGCACTGCAGTTGCAGTCTGGTGTGCAGGTTTAGAGAAGGGTTGCAGGTGCAGGTGCAGCAGCAGCTAGTTTCAGTTTTGGCTTGAATATCTCTTGGCAAGGGTTTGGACTATGTGATAAGCTTTTTGTGATGTGCTATCCTTGGGGATTGATGCGCTACTCTTTGTTTGGCTATTTAGCCTAGGGTTTGCTTCCAGAGGAATTCTCAGTCAAGGTTAAGGTGCTCGGAGAGAGGCTTCGTCCTATGGTTGGGTGACGAAGGTATTGTTAATGGTAAAATGAGCACACCATCTTCTATATTCTAACAACATGGAGGGGTGGGAAGTGACTTAGGTTCAGGGGAGGTGATGTGATCAGTATCTGGAGAAGGAATAAGGGGAATCACCCGCATCACAGGAAGTGAGGTGGTTAAAAGATTTTGAATAAGGGTCATTTGACGATGCCTGTATTCAATGATCGAAGGACATTGGTATATGAAGTGATCAAGTGAGTCACAAAGAGAGGAAGGGTACCTCATATGTTCGTTGACTGAGGTCGTGACATAATGGATGTCAATGACGTGGGTACTTGATGACGTGGGTGGAAAGGGGTCTTGCTGAAAGATTTGGCGTACTGTCGTCAGTGTCTGTCGAAACTGAGGTAACACAGGGAAATGATGAGTGTAGTGGCCATACTCTAAATAGATGGCACATGCGAATTTGGTTCGCATCCCTTTACTGCCTGTAGGGGACGTGGTGGTAGTACTAGGTGTGATTGGTGAAGCGACGAGCGATGTGGTTGCTTGAGGGAGTTGGATCAAATTGCGTAACTCAGGGAGAGAGGGACATCTATTTGTGGGGTGTCCCTCTCTCTCGCAGAGTGCGCANATACCTCTCTAGCTAGGAGGGAGTGTTAATATTATGGTAGCCGCGGGAGGTATTTACCCCCACGTGTGAACCTGACGAGAATAGAAGACTCCGGGAAGCAAGAGAAACCCTAATGGTTTGGCTAATAACCCTAGAAGTCTTGACGGCTCAAGAAGATAATTTATACTAGGCTATTAGCCTCCAAGAGAAGAAGTCGGCTAGAAATAATAATAATATACTGAACAGACACTTATACAGAAGGAGAAGTCGGCCCCAACAAAACTGGCAGATCTACTATAAATACAAGGTGCCAGTTCTCATTTGCAGCATCTCAGAATTGCAGTTTCCCAGTTGGTGCGCACTGCAGTTGCAGTCTGGTGCGCAGGTTTGGAGGAGGGTTGCAGGTGTAGCTGCAACAACAACTAGTTTCAGTTTTGGCTTGAATATCTCTTGGCTAGGGTTTGGACTATCTGATAAGATTTTTGTGATGCGCTATCCTTGGGGATTGATGCGCTACTCTTTGTTTGGCTATTTAGCCTAGGGTTTGCTTCCGAAGGAATTCTCAGTCAAGGTTAAGGTGCTCGGAGAGAGGCTTCGGCCTATGGTTGGGTGACGAAAGTATCGTTAATGGTAAAACGAGCACACCATCTTCTATATTCTAACAGCATGGAGGGGTGGGAAGTGACTTAGGTTCAGGGGAGGTGATGTGATCAGTATCTGGAGAAGGAATAAGGGGAATCACCCGCATCACAGGAAGTGAGGTGGTTAACAGATTTTGAATAAGGGTCATTTGACGATGCCTGTATTCAATGATCGAAGGACATTGGTATATGAAGTGATCAAGTGAGTCACAAAGAGAGGAAGGGTACCTCATCTGTTCGTTGACTGAGGTCGTGACATAATGGATGTCAATGACGTGGGTACTTGATGACGTGGGTGGAGAGGGGTCTTGCTGAAAGCTTTGGCGTACTATCGTCAGTGTCTGTCGAAACTGAGGTAACACAGGGAAATGATGACTGTAGTGGCCATACTCTAAATAGATGGCACATGCGAATTTGGTTCACATCCCTTTACTGCCTGTAGGGGACGTGGTGGTAGTACTAGGTTTGATTGGTGAAGCGACGAGCGATGTGGTTGCTTGAGGGAGTTGGATCAAATTGCGTAACTCAGGGAGAGAGGGACATCTATTTGTGGGGTGTCCCTCTCTCTCGCAGAGTGCGCAAGGAGGTTTAAATCAGGAAGGAAGTAGAGCAGCAGGCTCTTTTTTCTTCCATCTACTCCCAACCGTCGTGGTGGTGCTGGAAAATGGGGGTGAGGGAGGTGTGGTTAGAGTTAGGACTGGAATCTGCATAGAGAATTCCTTTGTTTGGGGAGGGAGGGATGGTTGAGAAACCATCGCGGGTGGGTGTACATACCATACCAGAATGGCGAGCACCATGTTGGGAAGGGTAATTGTTGCGGCTACCTAGAAAGCTTGTACTCCCAGTGGGGTTTAGAAGAAGGGAATTTGAGTAATGGATTGGGGGATTGTCTCCAAAAATGGGATTTGACCCTGGGGGAGGGTGAAATTAGGGATAAGTGGTTCATAGGGTTCTCAGGGGATTCTTGAGGTAGGATTTCTTCCACTAGTGGGACGTCATGGAGTGGAGAAGCCTTCGTGGGAGGAATGGTATCTCCAATTTCAGTGCCATTGGAAGATATGACACACACTTGTGCTGAGGGGTGGATGAGTGGTGGTGGTCCGTGGTATGCCCCCAACAAATATGGGTCTTTGAAAATTCTGGGGCCCATATCCATGAGTGGATATGCATCAGAACTAGTGCAGACAAGAGGTATGATGTTATCGATGTTGGAGGAGTGGTTAGGCTCGTTATCTAAAACTTGGTCGATGGTGATGATTTTTCCATTGTGGGGGAACATCATCGTTCAAATACAGAAGAGGCCATTTCCTTCATAGCGTACATGTAGCTACGTCCAAACAAGATGTTGTGATCGAGCGAGGCGTCGATAACCTCAATGTTGACAATGATGGTTTTGTTGGCATGCTTACAGGAAGAGTGTGCTTGTCAATGATGGCAAGAACAACAACGAACCAAACCTCGAGAGAGCAGAAGACGAGAAAGCTCAGAAGAGATAGTGGTTTCCAGAAGTGCAGACGAGGTCCAAGAGACACACTCGCAGGAGGAGCAAAGGTTGAGATCCTTGAACACTTAGAAAACCTTCTAAGTCAGAGAGATCAGAAACTCAGAAGGAAGAGCGACAACGACCGTTGGATATTTTTTGAGTGGAAGGACAGGATAGATGAAAGATCTGAGATCCCAATCATCCAAATTTCCGTCAGTCGTTGGATTGAATTAATGGAAGGATAGGATAAGCGGAGAAAAATGATTGAGAATTCGATCATCTGAATTTCCGTGAGTCGTCAGATTGATTTAAGTGGAAGGACAGGATAATCAAGGGCTGAGATCTGAGATCTCGATCACCCGAATCTCTATCAGCCGTCGGATCAAAATAAATGGAAGGATAGGATAAGCAAAGATGGAGATTCATTGGGTTTAATCTAAGGCAAACCGGCATCACAGACAAATCGAGTCGTTGATCTAATATCTTGATCCAAAGAACGTCATTCATTTCGGGTCTAAAGATGTGAGGAGGTTACGCTCTGGAAAAATCTCATTTCAAGAATTCAGTTTGAGATTTGAAATCCTCGAAGCCAGGAGACTTGAAAAGCCGAAATAAATTCTCGACCATCGGATCATCCGAAGTAAATCTTAGTCGTCAAATCATCTGAAGAAGATCTCAAGCGTCCGATCATTCGAAGTGAATCTGTGTTGTCTGATCCAAAGAATCAGTTTGAGATTTAAAATATTTGAAGTTTGGAGACCTGGAGAGACGAAATACATTCTCGACCATTGGAGCATTCGAAGTAGATCGCAGTCTTCAGATCATCCGAAGAAGATCTCAAGCGTCCGATCGTCTAAAGTGAATCTGGGCCGTCTGATCCAGAGCGTCAGTTTGAGATTTGAAATATCCGAAGTTCGGAGACCCGAAGAGCCGAAATACATTCTTGACCTTCGGATCGTCCGGAGTAAATCTCAGTCGTCAGATCATCTGAAGAAGATCTCAAGCGTCCGATCGTCCGAAGTGAATCTGGGCCATCTTATCCAAAGACTCAGTTTGAGATTTGAAATATCGGAAGTTCGGAGAGCCGGAGAGACAAAATACATTCTTGACCGTCGAATCATCCGAAGTAAATCTCATTCGTCAGATCATTTGAAGAAGATCTCAAGTGTTGGATCGTCTGAAGTGAATCTGGGCCATCTGATCCAGAGCGTAAGTTTGAGATTTGAGATTTCAGAAGTTCGGAGACCTGAAGGATATCTCTATCGTTGATCGAGAAAGGGGACGTAGAACCCTTGATCTAGTTGAAAGGTCAAAATTCTGAAGTGGAGGTAGAGCCATCGATTGAGAAGGACAGGTGTCCGCGGATCATCGACTCCGAAAGATTAGTGTATGGAAGAAAGTAGGGTTTGATTTGAAACTCCCGAAGCCCGGATCACGAAATAAATCACAGCCGTTGATTTAGGGAGGTTGGATCTGATCCGCAGATCGTGAAAGATCAAATCTGAACCGTCCATTCAGGAGCATCGTTAAGATCACGAGATCGGCGGTCCCGTCACATTGCGGGGTCAAAACATGCTCGGATCTTAATTTTTCGTGAGCAGGCCGCAATCAAAACCACGATATCGCCAAAGGAATACGTGGAGCTCTGTAGTGAATTGCGGTGGGAAAAGCAGGTTGCCTTCAAACCGCCTATGGGTGCGCTCGCAATCACGTGGTGACATGAAGTTCATGTAGAAATTTTAATACAAATTATGTATTGCATGGATTCTCCTGATCTAACAATTATATGCCACTGTTAAATACATAATCGCTTCTACAAATATTCTTGCGGAATTTAAAACACGATTGCCAATTGTAATATCAAGAAGAAAGATCAATCGCACATAACATAGATGTTTTACTGGGAAAGCATAAAGCTAAAAACCCCACTATCATATATTATGTATATATCATGGATCATGAAACAATCTCATACAAAACTCTAATCCAAGAGCTCTCAGTACAATATACAATCGTCTCACATTGTCATACAAAAATTGGCAAATGCATGTTCCAATTTACTGCCTCCAAACAATCGACCTCCTCTGCGCAATCCCTGCTAATGGAAAACCCTGCAATGAATGAATTCCTCTTGCCTAGGCTGCGCATACCTCATTGGCACATCCAATGTGTGTGTGGTTGGATGAATGCACCCACTAAAGTCACAATTGATAGTCAAACTGTCCCTTTCACATGTTATATCAACTGGGTCTCCACTGGATCTGACATGCATGTAGTTAATAGTGGTAAATCTTCAGTTGCATGTGAGATCACTGATTGTGAATTAATTAATAATTAATTCACTGAACTCTCACTATTGTAAGTTCAGTTACAACTAGTACAACTGAGCTTAACTCACTTAACTGAGTTAAACTACTTCACAACTCACATAACCACACTTATAACTCTGTTACAACTTCAAGTCACTTAGTTACAACTATTTCGACTTCCATGTCCCACCAGTCAACCTTTGAACTCGAATTTCCTATAGCTAACGGATTTTCCATTTCAGTCAAATATTTTCAAGTAATTATGAGATAATAGATTAATATTTATTGTCCAATTTATTTAAGGGAAAAATAAATTAGACACACATTTCTTGTTGACTTTTCAACACTCCCGCTCAACAAGAAAGGGATTATCCTTCACCCCAATCCTGTCTCTATGGTATTCAAATTTTCTCCTGGTGAGCGCCTTCATCAGAATGTCTGCATCTTGATCTTCCATAGGAATGTACAGAAGCAACATGATCTTCCGCTGCACACAATCTCTGAGATGATGATACCAAATATCTATATGCTTAGATCTATCATGAAACATGGGATTAATTGAGAGTTTAATGCAATTCTGATTATCACAATGAATCACTGTCGGATCTAAATGAGAACCAAACAAACCAACCAATATCTTTCTCATCCAGATAGCCTCACATGCAGCTTGACTTGCTGCCATGTATTCCGCTTCTGCTGAACTGAGTGCCACAGATCTAGGTTTCCTGCTATACCAAGAAACAACTATAGATCTGATACTAAAGATCCCCCCTGATGTGCTCTTTCTGTCCGTTGGGTTGCCCGCCCAATCTGCATCCGTGAAGCCATGAAACTTCACCTCATCCGTCTGTCTGTACCATAATTCATACTCATATGTGCCCCTCAGGTATCTCATGACATGCTTACCCGCCTTCCAAAAGAGCTTAGTAGGCTTAACCATTGTTTGACTCAGCTGGTTAACCGCATAGCAAATGTCTGGTCTCGTGTTCACTAGATACATTAGCGAACCCACTAGCTTTTGATAGATAGTAGCATCCACTACCTCTCTAGAAGTAGCATCCTCTTTCGTCCAGTTTCCTGGAAGAGGAGTATCCATGGGTTTGAAACCCTCCATGTGAAACTTACCCAATATCTCCCTTGCATACTTGCCTTGAGACACAAAACGTTCACCATCTCGCTGCCATATTTCCAATCCAAGGAAATAACGAAGGAGGCCCAAATCCTTCATCTCGAACTCCTTTGCAAGGTCCTCCTTGCATGAGTGTATCAATTTCTTGTCACCAGTCAGTATTAAATCATCAACATAAAGAATAATGATTAAAATCTTACCCTCCACCACTGATTTGTCGACCGGTCTTGGGACAATTTCCCATGCACTATTTTTGACAATGGAGTCATACAACTCCACCATAGCATCAACCCAAGTGGGATCCTGCACTGTTTCCTGAAAGGAAGATGGTTCAGTCACAATACATTTGCTCATGAGAGCCATGTATCCAGTAAATCGATCAGGAGACTGTCTATGTCTGCGCTGTGAAGTAGGGGCTCCTACATTCTGTGCAACATCTAGTCTCAATCTATCAGCTTCCGTGGTGTGCTTTCTGCCATTTCTGATGGATGGCTCTGCTTGAGTGGCTTCCTCCACTCCATGAACCTCCTCATGTGGTTGATCCACATATTGAGACTCATCTTTGGGAACCAACAATTCCTCTTCTGCATGCAAGTCTAGCTCCCTCTCAAGTGACAACCGCATGGCTTTCCCCTCATCGAATTTTATATCCCGTCACATAACAGTCATCTTACTGTTAGGCAAATACACATGATAATTATGGGGTGTTTTTGTGTACCCCACAATTATCCCAACTTCAACAGTTGGTTCCAGCTTCTTCCTGGCATCCTTGGTCACATGCACATAAATAGATGAGCCAAAAATCTTAAAATGTGAAACATCAGATTTCTTACCAGTGAAAGCTTCTTTAGGTGTACTCATGCCAAGTACTCTATGAGGACAACGATTTTGCATATAAACCGCAGTGTTGTATGCTTCCGCCCACAAATGCATTGGTAGGCCCTGATCATGCAACATCGCTCGTGCTGCACCCACTATCGTTCTGTTCTTCCTCTCCACAACCCGATTTTGCTGTGGGTTATGAGGCACTGTGAGTTCTCTTCGAATTCCTCCTTTGCTGTAGAAGTCTTTGAATTCGTTAGAGATGTATTCTCCACCATTATCGCTCCTAAGAGCCTTCACTTGCTTCCTCGACTCTTTCTCCACCAATGCTTTAAACTCACAGAACTTTGAGAATGTTTGATCCTTCTTCTGCATGAAGAAGATCCAACATTTATGAGAAAAGTCATCAACAAAAATAACATAATACTTATGTTTTGTTGTTGAAGCAGCCGAGGATGGTCCACACACATCTGTGTGAACTCTCTCCAGGATCACTGAAGCATGGTTCTCCTTTTCATGAAAGGTAGACTTTACATACTTCCCCATGGTGAAACCCTTGAACTAATCTATCTGAGCAAGTGTTCCCATTGGAAGTCCAGTAGATATTTGCTGCATGATTTTCAAGGCTCCATGATGAAGATGGCCCAATCGCCTGTGCCATAATTTGCCCTCATCCTGGCTCACCACTTTTTCTATCTTGCCCATCATGGAAGCCCAACCATATACCTCCATCTTGCATATATACTTAACTCAAATCCCTATATTCTTGACTTAACCCGTTGTTTTATGTCGCAGGAAGGCTTTTCCATCACTGAAAACAATGTCATAGTCTCTGTCCTCCAGCATTGCGACTGAGACCAGGTTTTTCTTCAGACCTGGAACATGCATAACATATTTCAATTGAAATGGTTTACCTGAATCCCTCTGAAAGGTAATGGTACCAATGCTAGTCGCACTGTATCATCCATCGTCGCCTATCTCTATATGCATTTTGAGATCTTTCTCCTCCAAGTCACTGAAAAGGTCCTTATCTCCCGTCATGTGAAAGGAAGCACCACTATCCATACCACACCGATCCCAATGCACTTGAAGCCATGCATGCGATCAAGGAGTATTCAAGTTAAAATTGCGAGGCAAGGGCCTCACCAGCTGCAACTCTAGCAACCTTCTTGTTCTTCTTCTTCTGCGGACAGTTAGTAGCGAGATGCCCATGTTCGTGACAGTAAAAACACTTCACTTTGGACAAATCTAGCTTCTTGCCTTTAGAATCGGATTTTGAATGGAATTTCTCCCCCTTCCCTTTCCTTTCCTTGGCATATAAAGCACAATACTCTTCATCATCATGCTTTGATGAAGAGCCATCTTTGGTGTTCCGCCTGAACTCCTCCTGCACCAAATCTGACCATAGTCGTTCCCAATCTGGCAATTTTTCCCTTCCATTGAGAGAGTCTTGATAATTGTGCCAACTCTTGGGAAGTCCTAGGAGAGCCAAGCTCACCAAATCATCATCAACGACTGTTATTCCCACACTCCCCAGCTCATCCTGACATTGGACAAACTTCGTGAGATATTTTGGAATGGAGTCACCCTTCTCCATCTTGATCTTCCTGAATTTATCTTTGAGCGCCAATTTCCTATGGTCGCAGCTGTTTTGGAATAGATCCGTCAAAGTCTTCCACATTGCATATGGTGTGAATTTTCCATGGAGACTTGAGACAATGTGGTCTCGTACTCCCTCCAACAGGATCCTCCTCTCCTTTGCCACTTTCTTTTGCCATGCATCAAGATTTGCAGCGTTTGCAGCATCTGGCTTAGGAAAATCTTTGTCAATGAATTCCTTCAAGCCATTGTCTTCAAGTCCTGCCTCCATCCTGTCCTTCCAAGAAATGTAGTTCAAGCTACCCTTGAGTGCATACTCTAACCTCAAGACATTGAAAACCATTTCGATCTTGAATTAGCTATAGCACCAAGAAAGTCTTTCTACAAATTCAAATTCTATCCAATCACAAACTCAGCTTCTGCAATCTTCTGCGCTCTGATACCATGTAGAAATTTTAATACAATTTATGTATTGCCTGGATTCCCCTGATCTAACAATTATATGCCACTGTTAAATACATAATCTCTTCTACAAATATTCTTGTGGAATTTAAAACATGATCGCCAATTGCAATATCAAGAAGAAAGATCAATCGCACATAACACATATGTTTTACCGATAAAGCATAAAGCTAAAAACCCCACTATCATATATCATGAAATGATCTCATACAAAAATCTAATCCAAGAGCTCTCAGTACAATATACAATCGTCTCACACTGTCATACAAAAATTGGCAAATACATGTGCCAATTTATTGCCTCTAGACAACTTGCCTCCTCTACGCAATCCTTGCTAATGGAAAACCCTACAATGAATGAATTCCTCTTGCCTAGGTTGCACATACCTCATTGGCACATCCAATGTGTGTGTGGTTGCATGAATGCACCCACTAAAGTCACAATTGATAGTCAAACTGTCCCTTTCACCTGTTATCTCAACTGGGTCTCCAC
>JZKD02S1541988.1:30469-58684 GCA_000966675.3 Picea glauca | reverse complement strand
TGAGAGACATGACATTTAGTGAGGGAAATTTCATCAAGAACCTTTAATGACATATGCATGATCTTCTTCTCTGCGGCATAGGTGGGCTATTGTTTGACCCATAGTATTCTTGATTTCTACAATTCCAAACATAAGTTGGATTTTCATAATAGTCTCGTTGTTGGAGGACTCTAACCTTAGTTGTACTATTTTTTTAGGACTTCATGTATGAATTTTGGAGCCTCGAGGGCACCATGCACTTATGTAAAAAACACTAAGATGGAATCTAGATGCTACTAGACAATTATTAGCATGGTATTGAATATTGTCACGTGCTTGTAAACTATTTGAAAAAATGTACAAACAATGTGAGAGGATGCATGTTCACAATTTGAAAAAATAAAGGCATGGATTTAGATCTCATGAAAGAAGGGGCATTCATTTTTTTGTGAAAATACTATATAGGAAAACTATCACCTTAGAGGTCGAGAGTTTGGAGATTATACTTTATGTTTCCTTTCCATTACATGAACTATTAGTTGACTTTATGGCTAGTAGGGTTGTGGTAAAGTTCTATCACCAAAATAAATCATGATATTCGACCTTGGTAGGGTCCTTTTCAAACTTCAAAATACTATAAAGGAAAAATGAAAAATTGCTTGTAATATTGGACATAGGGAGGATTTGGGATTTTATGTTTATAATGTCATAGGTTTCCTTAATTGACTTGACCTTAAAACCTCATTGTATATTATTTTTTTAGTTTGTAATCTTGGATGGATTTTGGACCTGTATATTTTTTGATCTCACAAGTCTCATATGCAATGATGTTTCTAAAATGGGTTATTTTGTTTGCATGGTTGGATGGATTTTGGGCCTTTATATTTTCCGATTTCACAAGTCTCATATACAATGTTGTTTCTAAAATGGGTTATTGTTAGTTCAAGTCCATAATAGCCATGTAAATGTTAAAATTAATGTTGTTGGGTTACAAAAGTTCTTTCACATACCCACCAAAAGATTGAGCTTGATTCTATAAGAATTTCAGTTTGTGGAGTTTGAGAAACTTTGAAGAATTATGTTAAAAGAAATGCAAGGGTTTCTTCAAGTGCTCAATGTAATTAACAAATAGATCAACAAAATCTGGGTCTTTTATGTTAATAGTCAATGCCAACTCAACACTTTGATGGTAAGTAATATATATCATGTGGCACCTCCTATGATTCCAATATGCCATCATGTTGATACAATCAATAAGAGGTGGGACATGTGGGCCAATTAGAGCTTGCCATAAGGCAATGGTGATACAAGAAAGAGGTACTAGGTAGACAAGTTGAAAATTTAGAAAGTGCCATGTTGTAAGATGGCGTATTTTATGAGTAAGTCGAAGGGTCTTAGTCTTTCACCCAAAAATTTCTAATTCCCTTGCCTTCATATCTAAATGAGTATTTTAATGGATTCTATAAGTATTTTAGTTGTGGGAGATTGAATAGTTTTTGCATCCTTTGTTGCTCATGTTGCATAACTTCATCAATGGACTCGATACTATACTTAATCACATGATATAATATTTTGGTTCTAGCAAATGTATGTAATCAAGGATTTATGTCTCTCAATATGCATAACTCTTTGAACTGATCCAATAAGGCACTAAAGCTGAAATCCATTATATTTCAAGTCTAGGACATCCTAATGTTATAATCCATACATGATATTTGTTAAGATTCTATGTGGCATAGGTCCCCACCATATCAAGATCTTAAGGATCAAACAAAATATGCCATATACGTAGAAAAATAGGGAAGGCTATTGATATGGACACATGACAAATATTAGATAAACATGTGCTAGAAGCATGAAGATGCCATGTCATTATAGGTGATGCCACGAAGAGTAATCAAAATATACCATGAGGAAGCATGAAGTTAGTAAATAGGGAAAATAAGACTCAAACTTCCACATGGTAGTGAGATCGTGGGTACTTGGAGAGCCAAGGGGAATTTTTCCTTCAAAAATTGGCTAATTGTTGGGACTAGTCATGAAGTATGATAAAGGCATATTTTTTAAGTAGTTAGAGTTAACCTAGTTAGGGAGTTTTATGTCCTAATGTTTCACAACTTGCACAACATTATATTTGATGCTTAATTACAATCATTTAATAATATTTTGTGTATAATGTACCAAATAATTTCCAGGTTTCATATTCCTAAACTATGCACGTGGTATTAAAGACTCAACACCATTCAATTTTGGAATTCATAAGTTTCTAGTTTCGAGGAATGAAGAGGCTCTAGGCCTTCCTATATTTTAATAAGCATAAATATGTCAATGAACCCAATGAAGTAAAAAGTCACAATTCATAAGCATTTTGGATCCTTGAATGCCCTGGAAGATTTTAATTCCTTTACATGGAACATTGGAAGCGTGGCATTGCTCTGAACATGGAAAGTATATAAGAAGAGGGCCTGAGGTATTGAAGAGCTTCCACTTTAAAACTGCAACCACTCACATAATTATACATGGAAGATACATTAGGAACAACTAGATTATACATAGACCAATCCTCATATGCCACATGGTAGTGTGTCCTACCATATAAAACATTTCATAATAAATCCATATTTCAAGAAATAAATTTAGAGGAAGAGAAGGGAATTTGAACTTTAATTCTTTTAGAGGATAAGACAACATCATAGATACCGAGATTTGAATAGGGCCTTTACCCAAAATTCTTCGAGACATGATAATTGTGTACTATGAATTAAAACCACTCCATTTTATGATGAAATATGGACCCCCAATAGAAAAAGTTCAATTAGGCCATCGTGGCTCTCAAGTTAGCATATATCATGGAGGTTGGACATGAAATGAACATACAAATATGTAGTTAGTTGGTGGTTCTACATTTATACACATGGTCTTCACTTGTTGAGGAAGGTGAAGTTTGATGTGTTGTTAATACTAGGATAATGATCATCGTTATTGTCAATAAACATGGTTATAATTCATGATTAATGAACATACTGCTCAGGAATCATAGAAGGAAAAATACACAAATATTACAAAGTATAATCAATGCAGCCACCCCCTCTATGGTATGGATTATTATAATCAATACAACCACCCCTCCAAGTTATGGATTATCACCCTTTGAAGCATGCCATTAGACAAGGATTAGATTTGTGACTCTTTGTTACCCCCTCAATGTCCTTTGTAAGTATTACTTAGACTTTGTTTAATTTAAACATATCATATATTCCAAAGCATGATATTTCCTGCAACTTTTATTAACAAGTGTTGCGTGGTAGCGTAGTCCCTGCCAAGTATATTATAAGGTTATTTTTGGAAAATGGGAAGAGTCAAGTAATATTGTTAAGAAAACTTGTATGGCGAGTTGTGACTAAGCAAAGAAGTGCCAATCTCTTTCAAACATGTGTGTTGAGTTGTCACTAGTAAAATCATAATCCATGTGCATTGGGAAGGGTGCGAAGGTAGCGGGGATGGAAGGCAACGATAAATGCTTTGAAATATTTGTGAAGCCGAGTAGAGTGAAGCTTGTGAGTTGGAGGAATTGTATAGCACAAAAGTTTTCGGTGCAAGATGTGCATCATAGAATTGTAGATGGTGAAAGTTCTGGGTGCAAGATCTATAATAGCGCCAACTCGGAGATCGACTGCTATAAAGTTGGCTAACTATGGAATCGTAGATCACCGAAGTTTTGGGTGCATGATGTATATCACAGAAAAGGGGGAAGGAAAGTTCGGTTACGACAACCCGACAACTAGGTATGAAAAGAAACGACAGTGGGTCAGACTCTCGTATACTTGAATGCCTTTTTTGCTTATTAATGCCAATGAGTGAACCTGTATGCTGAGTTGTCGATAGGAAAATCATAACGAATGTGCATCGGGAAGGGCGGGAATGTGGCGGGGATTGAAGAGAGTGATAAATGGTTTGAATTTTTTGTGAACCGGGGTCAAATTTTAAATGACGGAAGTGTTGGGTGCAAAATGTATATCATGGAAGTGTTGTGTGCAACATGTATATCATGAAACAGGGGGAATAAGAATTCGATAGCGCTAAGTCACGATGAATTGTAGATTACTGAAGTTTTGGGTGCAAGATGNTCCATATTTTTCCATTTCTTGAAATCTCGTTCGCGCCTCCAATTCCATACTTACCCGACTTTTTCACTTGCGGTTTCCCAGATAGGCGGAGTGCACTTCTAGTGTTCTTTGACCTGCAAGCAACCCCCCGACTTCCGCGATATACAAATTCACTTATGGACTCCTACATCAGCCCCTCTTCTGTGTTACATAGTTTGCATTCAAAAGTTCCGATCAATACAATTTGACCGTCCAGGCCTCACGTCTCCTCGGGAACCCTTGTCAGTTGATTTTGAAGCCTATCCGACCGTTTTCCACCACAATTTCTTGCAATCTCTTTCACAGATCGTTGGGTTGGCAGGTTTAGACAATTTCCAATTTCTAGTCGTTGTTTTCTGTGCACACCACCTTCACACTTCTTTCCAAGTATATGCAATAAGTATATAACTTCTCCAGAAACATGCATAAAAGATCTTTCCAGGAAATGGGATATCTATTACAGATGTGAATATATTAACCCTTCTTTTCCATCTTCTATACTTAACCAAATTCCCGTTTCTCTTTTCCCTGTACTTTATGTTTCTCGTTACTTAGTCATTTTTCCGAAAGTTGTGAACCCGAGTATAGTGAATCTTCTGAGTTCCAGTGGTTCGGGGTTTCTCTTTTCCTTGTACTTTATCTTTCTCGTTACTTAATCGTTTTTCCGAAAATTTTGAACCTGGGTATAGTGAAGCTTGCGAGTTCCAGTGGTCCGGGGTTTCTCTTTTCCCTGTACTTTATCTTTCTCGTTACTTAGTCATTTTTCCAAAAGTTGTGAACCTGGGTATAGTGAAGCTTGCGAGTTTGAGTGGTCCGGGGTCGAATTGCAACTAACAGAAGTGTTGTTTGCAAAATGTGTATCACAAAATTGTTGGGTGCAAAATGTATATGACAAAAGTGTTGGGTGCAAGATGTATATCACGGAACACGAGGGATAAGAATTCGATAGCGCTAAGTTGGGATGCTGCGATGAGATAATTGGCTAAGTTTTGAAAGGGACGGTGGTTGGTCGGGCTCTTGATGTGAAGATATAGATGAAAATGAGGATTTGGCAGTCCGCTAACCCGTTAACACGCAGGCAATCTAGGAGCCCAAGAAAGTCAGGTTCAAGTTTAAAGGGATTTTGTTTTTGTTTATTTAAAATGTATTCATATTAATGTATCTTAATAGATTATTTGTGGTCCAAATGTAAACCATATTCGAATTTGAATGGTGTTTTGGGCTCACAATTTTTGCTCAAACCCACAAGCAATAGAGAAAAAAATATATGACTTTACATTTTGTATATCGAAGAATATTCTGAAATATAGGAAGCTGCAATATATGCACAATATAGAACATGAACATGTACAAGGAAATGAGTTAATTTTAAGAATAAATACAAATTTCAAATAAAAACACCAAACATTGAAGATSACCATAAAAMAACCTCAAATATTTATATTCAGATAATCTGGGTCACAAAATACATTTGAGAATATTTCCCAAAAATAGTTGTCTTCGAATTTGTAAAAAAATATATAGTTYAGTACATAKTCTGTGAAATAAAAATGCATTTTCTAGAATGACTCGRAGTGGGACTGCCGCRGACTACAAATCAAAGATGTACAAGAAAGAAGTTTGTATAAAGAAGAAAGTCGGCGATGGAAAACAACAAAACCTGGCAAGAAGAAAGAGAAAAATGTTATATCTCGGTTAAAGCTTTGTTAGAGTAAGCGGATGAAGACAGAAGAATGTAACCAATATCAACTTACTATGATGGTGTCACATGCCTTGTCATTTTCTCGCCGATGTCCTTTTATGGCTTTCCTCGGCTTTGACCTTCATTGCTAATCTGGTCAACAACCTTTTTGAACCATTCTTCGATGTAGCTCCTCATGGGCACCACGTTGATTTCATGCCGGATTTTTATATTGAAGAATTCACTTTCCAAGTCCCTTATATCAATAGAAAATTTGTGCAATGCCTGTTGAATATCTTGGTTTTTAATCGCATAACCGACTAGCCAGGTTTTCATGTCATCTTCACCATATTCAAGATTGCCATAAATTTTTTCAAATGATAGTCTTTATAGATATGAACTTGATCATCAAATGCTTGCTTGGTTAAAAACAATGAGTTGAATATCAATTTCGGGTCCTGGACTTCATCGGTGCTAGTATATAGATCTATCTCAGTTAGCTTTTTAAATAGTTTGTCTCTTCTAGATATGGTCTGGCTACATTCTTGAACAATACCATTCAGGTTCTTTACCTTTTCTTTCCAGCAAGTGTTTAGCTGGTCTATTCGATCCAGGGAAGGGAGATCCTCCTATCTTCTTCCGAATTCTGTCATACTGGTAACTTTAACACCAAATGGTAAAATTGCATCGAGGTAGAAATCTTGCTTGTTCTTGAGATCTGCTTGCAGATACTCATGAAAATCATGCACTCTTGTTCCAAAAGAGACAATATTCTTTGACATATCCCAAGCTTCGGTTATTAATTCCATTCTTCTATTTATATTCTTTTCCACATAGCCTCAGGCTGATGTGAGAAGGCTTGCTGATCCTTTTAAATTTGCCGCAGGTGCGGTGGGCCTGACCATTGCCAAAGGAGTAGCAAACAATGGAAGAGGCATTAGAGTTGCCTCCACTTCTTTGATTCCCTCCTTTAACATGATGTTTTCCGTTTCAAGGCCGCTAATAGAGTTGTCTAGAGCATCTCTAGTTTCTCGGTGTATCCGGGATATCTGGGAAGGGCACATATTGCATAGGCTGATCTCTGAACGAGATTTCCCTTTCTTATTCTTTACATCTCTCTTTTCAATAATCCATTTTTTGGATTCGCTGTAAAAAACAACGCTCTGAAATGCAAAAGACTCTTCTTTGTCCAATGTATCTATACCAATTATTTCCATCCCAGGATTGTGTGGAGCAGTGCTCTCTAGGTGGTCGTCGTCAGGGAACATTTTGTCAATGTCAATTTCTAGTTCCATATCTTCAAGGGAGAGATCGTGTATATCAATTTCTCCCCTTGGTCCCTCCTATTCTTGAAATATTGTTTTCCCTTTTTTTCTCGCGGGAAGTTTGTGACAACTTTCTATTTTGCTGGAGGAAGGGTTCTTATCTCCTCCTCTGCCTGAAGAACTATGTGTGACTTTGTTACTTGGGTAGGCCGTTGGAGTATTGCTATGAGATGCTGTGGTCTTGGGTGTGGTGGTTGGGGATTGGGCACTTTTTTCACCCGAGCCTTTTTGGTTATGCTTGTGTGAATCATTGGTACTAGTACCGAGTTCATTCAGGATAGTGTCAGTGAAAGAACTGTTGAAGTGGTTCCTAACCATGAAATCCATGACTTTCCAAGGAAGAGATATGAATTGACCTTTTTTTTTTCATGGAAAAAATGCAACCAATAGATGTACTCCCTTGCTATTCCAACAAAAGACATTGTACCAGATATGTGACATGGAAGGAAGGAAGGATTTTGTTTAGACCCAAAAATATTTATAACATTATACTTCTCCATTTCTTCTAGTGTGCCCTTCCTATCCAGGAAGATTGTCAGTTGGCCAGACAACCAGGGAAAATACTTTCCAAATATCAATGTTTTAAAAACTGAAACAAAATCATTAAAGACTTTATAAAAATGTTGGCAAGCGTCGTGTCTCCATAATATCTGACACAAGAATGTTACTGGGTCAAATTCAAAGTTCGACTTCTGACACATAGATAGTCCAGGAAATGGATAACAATTCGCCACGATGAAAATTAAATAAGATGACATAAAGAATTTCTTCTACTTTCTGTATTGCAATAACCGGGAAGATATTTCAATGGAAATCAACTTGCCGTAATGGAAGATGGCTTGTTCCTTGACCGTAAAATACAAAATATACAGAATCATCCGAGAGATGTCGGCTGCACTTTCTTGTCTCGTTATCCTCGTGAAAAGCCATGCAATTTGGAGAAAAAGGTTTTTAAATGCACTAACCTATAATATGGCTATGTCCTGGGGAGTGGGTGCTGGGTCCTGTAAGAACTTCAACAAGAGGTCCAATTCATTACCATGCTTCTTTAAGAACTATCTGCAATTCTCTCCCTTGAAAGTAGGCGTTGGTTCGGGAAGTGTTAACATCTTTCGA
Source organism: Picea glauca (assembly GCA_000966675.3). Lineage (NCBI taxonomy): Eukaryota > Viridiplantae > Streptophyta > Pinopsida > Pinales > Pinaceae > Picea > Picea glauca. The sequence continues at coordinate 50,438 of JZKD02S1541988.1, read as the reverse complement.
AATACTTGAGGCGNGACTACAAATCAAAGATGTACAAGAAAGAAGTTTGTATAAAGAAGAAAGTCGGCGATGGAAAACAACAAAACCTGGCAAGAAGAAAGAGAAAAATGTTATATCTCGGTTAAAGCTTTGTTAGAGTAAGCGGATGAAGACAGAAGAATGTAACCAATATCAACTTACTATGATGGTGTCACATGCCTTGTCATTTTCTCGCCGATGTCCTTTTATGGCTTTCCTCGGCTTTGACCTTCATTGCTAATCTGGTCAACAACCTTTTTGAACCATTCTTCGATGTAGCTCCTCATGGGCACCACGTTGATTTCATGCCGGATTTTTATATTGAAGAATTCACTTTCCAAGTCCCTTATATCAATAGAAAATTTGTGCAATGCCTGTTGAATATCTTGGTTTTTAATCGCATAACCGACTAGCCAGGTTTTCATGTCATCTTCACCATATTCAAGATTGCCATAAATTTTTTCAAATGATAGTCTTTATAGATATGAACTTGATCATCAAATGCTTGCTTGGTTAAAAACAATGAGTTGAATATCAATTTCGGGTCCTGGACTTCATCGGTGCTAGTATATAGATCTATCTCAGTTAGCTTTTTAAATAGTTTGTCTCTTCTAGATATGGTCTGGCTACATTCTTGAACAATACCATTCAGGTTCTTTACCTTTTCTTTCCAGCAAGTGTTTAGCTGGTCTATTCGATCCAGGGAAGGGAGATCCTCCTATCTTCTTCCGAATTCTGTCATACTGGTAACTTTAACACCAAATGGTAAAATTGCATCGAGGTAGAAATCTTGCTTGTTCTTGAGATCTGCTTGCAGATACTCATGAAAATCATGCACTCTTGTTCCAAAAGAGACAATATTCTTTGACATATCCCAAGCTTCGGTTATTAATTCCATTCTTCTATTTATATTCTTTTCCACATAGCCTCAGGCTGATGTGAGAAGGCTTGCTGATCCTTTTAAATTTGCCGCAGGTGCGGTGGGCCTGACCATTGCCAAAGGAGTAGCAAACAATGGAAGAGGCATTAGAGTTGCCTCCACTTCTTTGATTCCCTCCTTTAACATGATGTTTTCCGTTTCAAGGCCGCTAATAGAGTTGTCTAGAGCATCTCTAGTTTCTCGGTGTATCCGGGATATCTGGGAAGGGCACATATTGCATAGGCTGATCTCTGAACGAGATTTCCCTTTCTTATTCTTTACATCTCTCTTTTCAATAATCCATTTTTTGGATTCGCTGTAAAAAACAACGCTCTGAAATGCAAAAGACTCTTCTTTGTCCAATGTATCTATACCAATTATTTCCATCCCAGGATTGTGTGGAGCAGTGCTCTCTAGGTGGTCGTCGTCAGGGAACATTTTGTCAATGTCAATTTCTAGTTCCATATCTTCAAGGGAGAGATCGTGTATATCAATTTCTCCCCTTGGTCCCTCCTATTCTTGAAATATTGTTTTCCCTTTTTTTCTCGCGGGAAGTTTGTGACAACTTTCTATTTTGCTGGAGGAAGGGTTCTTATCTCCTCCTCTGCCTGAAGAACTATGTGTGACTTTGTTACTTGGGTAGGCCGTTGGAGTATTGCTATGAGATGCTGTGGTCTTGGGTGTGGTGGTTGGGGATTGGGCACTTTTTTCACCCGAGCCTTTTTGGTTATGCTTGTGTGAATCATTGGTACTAGTACCGAGTTCATTCAGGATAGTGTCAGTGAAAGAACTGTTGAAGTGGTTCCTAACCATGAAATCCATGACTTTCCAAGGAAGAGATATGAATTGACCTTTTTTTTTTCATGGAAAAAATGCAACCAATAGATGTACTCCCTTGCTATTCCAACAAAAGACATTGTACCAGATATGTGACATGGAAGGAAGGAAGGATTTTGTGTAGACCCAAAAATATTTATAACATTATACTTCTCCATTTCTTCTAGTGTGCCCTTCCTATCCAGGAAGATTGTTAGCTGGCCAGACAATCGGGGAAAATACTTTCCAAATATCAATGCTTTAAAAACTGAAACAAAATCATTAAAGACTTTATAAAAATGTTGGCAAGCGTCGTGTCTCCATAATATCTGACACAAGAATGTTACTGGGTCAAATTCAGAGTTCGGCTTCTTACACATAAATAGTCCAGGAAATGGATAACAATTCGCCACGATGAAAATTAAATAAGATGACATAAAGAATTTCTTCTGCTTTCTGTATTGCAATAACCGGGAAGATATTTCAATGGAAATCAACTTGCCGTAATGGAATATGGCTTGTTCCTTGACCGTAAAATACAAAATATACAAAATCATCCGAGAGATGTCAGCTGCACTTTCTTGTCTCGTTATCCTCGTGAAAAGCCATGCAATTTGGAGAAAAAGGTTTTTAAATGCACTAACCTATAATATGGCTATGTCCTGGGGAGTGGGTGCTAGGTCCTGTAAGAACTTCAACAAGAGGTCCAATTCATTACCATGCTTCTTTAAGAACTGCCTGCAATTCTCTCCCTTGAAAGTAGGCGTTGGTTCGGGAAGTGTTAACATCTTTCGAAATACTTGAGGCGATAGGGAGACTTGGGAATGGTTTCCCATCTGGATAATCCACTGGTTCGGAATATAGTTCTCGACGCAACATGTGACCAAGTCCTTAAAGTAAAAAAAACCGGGGACACAATATGCCGCTGCAATTTCAGATGTCGAGATAAATTTCTTCTGGACATAAGTGAACGAGTAATAGTCATAAGCTATGGACCACTGAAAACTCTGGTCCTCGCGCCCGAAAATATTCAGGGTATATCCACATAATTTTTGTCAAGCTGCAACAATAGGTGATGAGAACGTTCCTTTGCTCCTCATTGTATTTAAAATGGACGCTGCAACATCATAATATAATCTCCAGTAAATCTTGGTTCAATGTGTTTTAATGGGAGATGTACCTGACCTTTTCGCCTTTTAATGCCAATATTTTCAAAGCTAAGAAAAGCATAATCAATATGCATTGGGAAAGTGTGCAAAGATAGCAGGGAAATCAAGAAAGTATGGAAAAGCGGGGAAAACATTGCCAGCTATGTAATATACCTAGATATTGACAAAATCAGGTTTAAGTTAGAAGATAATTTGTTATATTTACTTAAACAATTTTCATATTATTTTATTTTATTAGTGTTCTTTGTGGCCCAAATGCAAACTATGTTCAAATTGGAAGGGTGGAGCAACATTTTCATATGCAAGCATAGTCTCAAATATGCGAATCTGTAATATATGCACGATACTAAAGAGGGGCATCATGTCAACACCTTTGTACATGACAGTGGGCCAACACAATATTGCATTCTTGCTACGATGACGCCTTAAAAAAACTAAAATAACCAACATTTTTTTGCAAATTCAAGATTGACAGAAAGAAACTAATCAGATTCCATAATATTCTCCCATTAATGCATTTTAATGGGAGATGTACTCGAGCTTTCCGCTTATTAAAACCAATTTTTTCGAACATCTGTGGTGAGCTGTCACTAGTAAAATCATAATTAATGTGCATTGGGAAGTGGCGAAGGTGGCGGGGATGGAGGGGAGTGAAAGATGCTTTGGTACTTTTTTGAACCTGGGAGTCTGTGGTGGAATTGTAGATCACCCAAGTTTTGGATGCAAGATGTATACTTTGAACACAGTGAATGAGAGTTCGATAACGCCTACCCAGGAACCCGTGGCCATAAAATTGGCTAAGGAGACGAAAGCGGTTGGTCGGACTCGTGATGTCAAGATATCGATGGATATACAATTTGTGAGTCCGCAATCTAGAAACCTGCTATCATAGAAATGCGATTAAGTATAGAAGAGGAAAAAAAGAAAGGGAGCAAAGAACTTTATGCTTGACAGAAGAACACTTTCAGAAAGGGATTAAATAACTTTATGCGTCGCAGAACAACACTTGGTCTTAAGTATGGAAAGGTAGGGCGGTCAGATGGAGTTATCATAGGCAGAGTGAGGCTTGCGAGTTCGAGGAGTCCAAAGTTGAATTGTAGATAACTAGAGTTTTGGGTGCAATATGTATATCCGAACATGGGGCATGATAGTTCGATAATGCATTGGGGGGAACCTGCGGCCATAAAATCGGATAAGTGTGAAAACGAACTGGGAAAAATATCAACTGTTGGAAAAATATTTTCAGCCATGGAATCTAGCTAGATCTCAACAAACCCTGGTTCAAGATAAAAGAGATGTTGTTTATATCTATCTCAACAAGAAATAGACAAAATATATGACTTGGCACATTTATATGCAAGCATTCAGATGGAGTCATCGTAGGTAGACTGAGCCCTGGGGGTTCGAATCCGGGGTAAAATTGTAGATCACCGAAGTTTTGGGTGCAAGATGTATACCGCGAACACGGGACATGAGAGTTTGATGGAGCCTATGCAGGAACCTGTGGCCATAAAATTCACCAACTATGAAAACGAATGACGGTCGGTCGGACTCGTGATGTAAAGATATAGATGCACATGGATTTTGTCACTCCGCCATCCTGGGAACCCGCGAGCATAGATATGGAGCTAAGTATAGAATTAGAAACGAATAATAGAGGGGAAGAAGAAAAGGGAGAATGGATAAGTATAGAAGAGGAAAAAGAAAGGGAGGAAAGAACTGTATGCCTCACAGAACAATAGTTAGTGTGATAATTATCAAGCGATAGAAACACATCAACTATGGGAAAAACATATAGCTGGAAAAATTGGAAAATGTATGCAGATTAGAGTTATTTGTAACCATACCTCTTATTCTCAGGCATACACATTGTATTTGCTGCGACACATTGCACTCCAGCTTTTTCAGATGTGGCACATAAGGCTCCATCCTTGTGCCCAATTATTGTGTTCTTGTTTCAATGTAGAAATACAGAGAACACAATGGACATGAAATCAAGCTGCTACGTAGGAACACATGAAAAAAAAGATGGAGTACAAATTTATTTATTTCAAGATAGCAACACAAAAAATAGAATTGACATGGAGACAATTTAATGTACAGGAAGATATGGAGTATCCAAGGAGAAAAAAAACATAGCTGCAAACCAGTGCAACAAATACATACAGAGTAAACGAAAAACTATTGGATATGGAACAAGGGTAGAAATATGCACCTTTGCATGGATTCTTCTACATTTATGGTTGAGAGTTCTTTGCCGTGTCCAATTTTCCTGTTTGTTTCTATGAAAAAAAATACAAAACAAAATGGACATGAACATAAGTTGACATGTAAAGAAAAAAGCAAAGAATATGTATATAGAGTAAATAAAATAGAAATATAGTATAAAATAGATGTGACACGGTGCGCGGGTTGGCGGACTCATAGGTTGGTGGACTCACAGGTTCACATTTATAGCCATGCTTATGTATCACGAATCCGACCGACTGCAACATGAGATTTAATAATTTATAGAATATTATAACATTTTACCAAGATTTATAGTAATTTATATAATGCTATAATTTATCACGAGTCCGACCGACCGCTTCCTCATTCCATGCTTGTGTACAAATAGAATAAATTATATTAGTGAATAATTTTTGAAAGTAAATTTTTGTCTCCACTTGTCAAACAAATGAAATAGCTAATTTTTTAAAACTAAATTGGACAACTTGGACAACGCATGCATATTAGAGTTTTTTTGTAACCATACCTCTTAGTCTCATGCATAGGCATTGTATTTGCTATGGCACATTGGACTCCAACTTTTTCAGATCTGGCACATAAGGCTCCATCCTTGTGCCCAATTACTGTGTTCTTGTTTCAATGTAGAAATACAAAGAATACAATGGACATGAAAGCAAGCTGCTACGTAGGAACACATGAAAAAAAAGATGGAGTACAAATTTATTTATTTCAAGATAGCAGCACATAAAATAGAATTGACATGAAGACAAGTTAATCTAGAGGAAGATATGGAGTATCCAAGCAGAAAAAAAATAGAGCTGCAAACCAGTGCAACAAATATAGATAGAGTAAATGAAAAACTATTGGATATGGAACACGGGTAGAAATATGCACCTTTTCTTGTATTCTTCTACATTTCTGGTTAAGAGTTCTTTGCCGTGTCTAGTTTTCCTGTTTGTTTCTATGGAAAAAAGCACAAAACAAAATGGACATGAACATAAGTTGACATGTAAAGAAAAAAGCAAGTAATATGTACATAGACTAAATAAAATAGAATAAAAAGAATAGAGTAACAGATAGTGTTAGAAGAATGTACCGTTTTTTTTTTTTTTGTTCATCCATGTTTGTGTATATATAATTTTTTTTTGTAAAAAAATTCTGTGCCCAAAATCAATTACAAAGCAGGGAAAACTAAGAAGTTGGATATCTCGATTTTCTGCAACAAGATAGAAAGATATGCTTTGAAGCATAGAAAGATAGACATATATGCTTTGAAGCATAGAAAGATAGACATATATGCTTTGAAGCATAGAAATATGATTTTGCAATATGTTTGATGTATATATCATAATTCAAATGCAATACCAATTGTATGGTGATCAGACCAGTATGTGTACAAACCAGAGAAAACTAAGAAGTTGGATAATTTGGTTTTCCGCAACAACCTAGACAAATATGCTTTGAAACATAGAAATATGATTTTGCAATATGTTTGATGTGTATCTCATAATTCAAGTGCAATACCAATTGTNGCAATTCTCTCCCTTGAAAGTAGGCGTTGGTTCGGGAAGTGTTAACATCTTTCGAAATACTTGAGGCGATAGGGAGACTTGGGAATGGTTTCCCATCTGGATAATCCACTGGTTCAGAATATAGTTTTCGATGCAGCACGTGACCAAGTCCTTAAAGTAAAAAAAATCGGGGACACAATCTGCCGCTGCAATTTCAGATGTTGAGATAAATTTCTTCTGGACAGAAGTGAACGAGTAATATTCATAAGCTATGGACCACTGAAAACTCTGGTCCTCGTGCCCAAAAATATTCAGGGTATATCCACATAAATTTTGTCAAGCTGCAGCAATAGGTGATGAGAACGTTCCTTTGCTCCTCATTGTATTTAAAATGGACGCTGCAACATCATAATATAATCTCCAGTAAATCTTGGTTCAATGTGTTTTAATGGGAGATGTCCCTGACCTATTCGCCTTTTAATGCCAATCTTTTCAAAGCTAAGAAAAGCATAATCAATATGCATTGGGAAAGTGTGCAAAGATGGCAGGGAAATCAAGAAAGTATGGAAAAGCGGGGAAAACATTGCCAGCTATGTAATATACCTAGATCTTGACAAAATCAGGTTTAAGTTAGAAGATAATTTGTTATATTTACTTAAACAATTTTCATATTATTTTATTTTATTAGTTTTCTTTGTGGCCCAAATGCAAACTATGTTCAAATTGGAAGGGTGGAGCAATATTTTCATATGCAAGCATAGTCTCAAATATGCGAATCTGTAATATATGCACGATACTAAAGAGGGGCATCATGTCAACACCTTTGTACATGACAGTGGGCCAACACAATATTGCATTCTTGCTACGATGACGCCTTAAAAAAACTAAAATAACCAACATTTTTTTGCAAATTCAAGATTGACAGAAAGAAACTAATCAGATTCCATAATATTCTCCCATTAATGCATTTTAATGGGAGATGTACTCGAGCTTTCCGCTTATTAAAACCAATTTTTTCGAACATCTGTGGTGAGCTGTCACTAGTAAAATCATAATTAATGTGCATTGGGAAGTGGCGAAGGTGGCGGGGATGGAGGGGAGTGAAAGATGCTTTGGTACTTTTTTGAACCTGGGAGTCTGTGGTGGAATTGTAGATCACCCAAGTTTTGGATGCAAGATGTATACTTTGAACACAGTGAATGAGAGTTCGATAACGCCTACCCAGGAACCCGTGGCCATAAAATTGGCTAAGGAGACGAAAGCGGTTGGTCGGACTCGTGATGTCAAGATATCGATGGATATACAATTTGTGAGTCCGCAATCTAGAAACCTGCTATCATAGAAATGCGATTAAGTATAGAAGAGGAAAAAAAGAAAGGGAGCAAAGAACTTTATGCTTGACAGAAGAACACTTTCAGAAAGGGATTAAATAACTTTATGCGTCGCAGAACAACACTTGGTCTTAAGTATGGAAAGGTAGGGCGGTCAGATGGAGTTATCATAGGCAGAGTGAGGCTTGCGAGTTCGAGGAGTCCAAAGTTGAATTGTAGATAACTAGAGTTTTGGGTGCAATATGTATATCCGAACATGGGGCATGATAGTTCGATAATGCATTGGGGGGAACCTGCGGCCATAAAATCGGATAAGTGTGAAAACGAACTGGGAAAAATATCAACTGTTGGAAAAATATTTTCAGCCATGGAATCTAGCTAGATCTCAACAAACCCTGGTTCAAGATAAAAGAGATGTTGTTTATATCTATCTCAACAAGAAATAGACAAAATATATGACTTGGCACATTTATATGCAAGCATTCAGATGGAGTCATCGTAGGTAGACTGAGCCCTGGGGGTTCGAATCCGGGGTAAAATTGTAGATCACCGAAGTTTTGGGTGCAAGATGTATACCGCGAACACGGGACATGAGAGTTTGATGGAGCCTATGCAGGAACCTGTGGCCATAAAATTCACCAACTATGAAAACGAATGACGGTCGGTCGGACTCGTGATGTAAAGATATAGATGCACATGGATTTTGTCACTCCGCCATCCTGGGAACCCGCGAGCATAGATATGGAGCTAAGTATAGAATTAGAAACGAATAATAGAGGGGAAGAAGAAAAGGGAGAATGGATAAGTATAGAAGAGGAAAAAGAAAGGGAGGAAAGAACTGTATGCCTCACAGAACAATAGTTAGTGTGATAATTATCAAGCGATAGAAACACATCAACTATGGGAAAAACATATAGCTGGAAAAATTGGAAAATGTATGCAGATTAGAGTTATTTGTAACCATACCTCTTATTCTCAGGCATACACATTGTATTTGCTGCGACACATTGCACTCCAGCTTTTTCAGATGTGGCACATAAGGCTCCATCCTTGTGCCCAATTATTGTGTTCTTGTTTCAATGTAGAAATACAGAGAACACAATGGACATGAAATCAAGCTGCTACGTAGGAACACATGAAAAAAAAGATGGAGTACAAATTTATTTATTTCAAGATAGCAACACAAAAAATAGAATTGACATGGAGACAATTTAATGTACAGGAAGATATGGAGTATCCAAGGAGAAAAAAAACATAGCTGCAAACCAGTGCAACAAATACATACAGAGTAAACGAAAAACTATTGGATATGGAACAAGGGTAGAAATATGCACCTTTGCATGGATTCTTCTACATTTATGGTTGAGAGTTCTTTGCCGTGTCCAATTTTCCTGTTTGTTTCTATGAAAAAAAATACAAAACAAAATGGACATGAACATAAGTTGACATGTAAAGAAAAAAGCAAAGAATATGTATATAGAGTAAATAAAATAGAAATATAGTATAAAATAGATGTGACACGGTGCGCGGGTTGGCGGACTCATAGGTTGGTGGACTCACAGGTTCACATTTATAGCCATGCTTATGTATCACGAATCCGACCGACTGCAACATGAGATTTAATAATTTATAGAATATTATAACATTTTACCAAGATTTATAGTAATTTATATAATGCTATAATTTATCACGAGTCCGACCGACCGCTTCCTCATTCCATGCTTGTGTACAAATAGAATAAATTATATTAGTGAATAATTTTTGAAAGTAAATTTTTGTCTCCACTTGTCAAACAAATGAAATAGCTAATTTTTTAAAACTAAATTGGACAACTTGGACAACGCATGCATATTAGAGTTTTTTTGTAACCATACCTCTTAGTCTCATGCATAGGCATTGTATTTGCTATGGCACATTGGACTCCAACTTTTTCAGATCTGGCACATAAGGCTCCATCCTTGTGCCCAATTACTGTGTTCTTGTTTCAATGTAGAAATACAAAGAATACAATGGACATGAAAGCAAGCTGCTACGTAGGAACACATGAAAAAAAAGATGGAGTACAAATTTATTTATTTCAAGATAGCAGCACATAAAATAGAATTGACATGAAGACAAGTTAATCTAGAGGAAGATATGGAGTATCCAAGCAGAAAAAAAATAGAGCTGCAAACCAGTGCAACAAATATAGATAGAGTAAATGAAAAACTATTGGATATGGAACACGGGTAGAAATATGCACCTTTTCTTGTATTCTTCTACATTTCTGGTTAAGAGTTCTTTGCCGTGTCTAGTTTTCCTGTTTGTTTCTATGGAAAAAAGCACAAAACAAAATGGACATGAACATAAGTTGACATGTAAAGAAAAAAGCAAGTAATATGTACATAGACTAAATAAAATAGAATAAAAAGAATAGAGTAACAGATAGTGTTAGAAGAATGTACCGTTTTTTTTTTTTTTGTTCATCCATGTTTGTGTATATATAATTTTTTTTTGTAAAAAAATTCTGTGCCCAAAATCAATTACAAAGCAGGGAAAACTAAGAAGTTGGATATCTCGATTTTCTGCAACAAGATAGAAAGATATGCTTTGAAGCATAGAAAGATAGACATATATGCTTTGAAGCATAGAAAGATAGACATATATGCTTTGAAGCATAGAAATATGATTTTGCAATATGTTTGATGTATATATCATAATTCAAATGCAATACCAATTGTATGGTGATCAGACCAGTATGTGTACAAACCAGAGAAAACTAAGAAGTTGGATAATTTGGTTTTCCGCAACAACCTAGACAAATATGCTTTGAAACATAGAAATATGATTTTGCAATATGTTTGATGTGTATCTCATAATTCAAGTGCAATACCAATTGTCTCGTGATCAGACCAATATGTGTCTAAGATAAAGATGTTGTATTGAGAAAAGGGCACATTCGACCATACATGGTCAATAAGCACGTTTTGTACATGGATTGTATTGTTCAAAAGAAAGCGAAGACTGTATTTGCACATGTAGTTTTCCAATTCTTTTGTTCTGGCATTATTTTTTAGCATGCCAATATTGAAGTCTCCTACAATGACAATGGTTTCGTTCAGATGCAAATTGTCTAATGCATTGGAAAGAACATTTAGTATGTTGGAGAATGTTGCATGGGGAGCAACATACAGATTCAGTATTGCAATTTCTGATCCATGGAAAAATAATTTTGCAAGCAACATCTCAACATTCTTTTCTTCGAAATGTATATGCTCCAAAATTGTTACATGTTTTTTCACCAATATCATCACCCCATGTKTAATGTAGCTTGATATGCAATTGTGATTTGGAAATTGTTTGTTTTGCATGCATAATGCCATGGAGGTTTCCTGTAAGCACAAAATATCGGATTGCATTGTGTCATAGTCATTGAGTATATCATCCTTGTGTGCATGTAAGATGCGCATGTTAAGTGAGAGAATTGATACAGATGAGTTTGTTTGTATGGATTGGTAATCATATTGCAGATGTCGCTTTGCGGTAGTCCTGAGGCATTGCATTTCAATATCAACTTTTTGTTTGACTTTGAAGCTATCTTTTGTAAGAGGAATTAGTAAATACAAGGAGTCTATACTTTTGACACGGGACAATGCTGTGTATACAAGTCCATGTATTCGAATTCCAGCAGGCTGAAATGCAACACTATCAAGTGTTAGTCCTTGCGATCTGTGGACTGTACGTGCACTTGCAAGTTTAATTGGAAACTATTTTCGAATCTTCAGTCGACGTGTCTTTGCTGATGTCGATACTGGCTTTGATATTCGCAAGATGGGTGTCTAATCGCTTGCAGTGTTTGAATTATATAGATAAGCCAACTTGTTTGCTTGTTGCTTGCCTATATGCGGTTCATGGAACTTAATCTAGAGGACATCAAGTTTTTCTGTTTTGGTATAGCCTTTAAGTATTCCATCTGCACCATTGATGAATCCATCCTGTGAATCATAGTTGCAGGCATATATTTCAACCAACATGTCTAATTTCAGGACAAGTTGCAAAGGTAAAGTGGCTATATGTTCATGACGTGGCACATTTCCATGGTTGTCTTCTTCCAGGTCAATTGAATTGATGATGATATCATCGCCATGCATGAGCGATAGGATGTACCTGTTATTCATTGCAACATCCCTATTTGTGTAGAACATGCAAGGGAAGGTTGGGTTTGTTGGGGCAGGTCGCAAGCACCTCAAATTGATATATGTTAAGTCATCATGTGTTTGGTTGTTTGTCCGCATTCTATTCAGAATTGAAACAAATGTTTCATCTGTCTAGCGCATTGTAGTATGCAATTCAAAGAATTTAATATTGTCTCTCTAGAAGTCATGTGTCACTATTTGCATGTTAACAGTAGGTTGTTCAAATATCAAAGAATCTTGGATGGGCCGTGCTTGGTAAAGGTCCCCACATAATATCATGTCAATGTTTCCAAAGTATTTCGTGTGCACATGTTTTATGCTTCTTAGTTGATTGTCAATGGAATACAAGAAGTGAATTCCAATCAAATATGCCTCATCTATAAAGACAAGTTGTAGTTCTTCATAAAGCTTAGACAAGGTATCTAACATTTCCTTCATGAGTGGAAGAAACTGTGACTTGTTAAAAGGCATAAAAAATGCAGAGTGGACTGTTGTTCCACCTGCATTATATGCATCTTTTCTTGTGTATGCAACTATTAGGCCCTTTGGTTTCATAGGATCATAGGAATTGTTTGAATCATAGATTTGTATAAGCATTTGGAATAGTGCTTTCACTGTGAATGTCTTGCCTATTCCTGCTTCGCCTGTAAGGAAAAGGTGCACAAGAGTGTGCATGCTCAAGCGTTTTTGAAACGTAATGTCCTTTAGAATTGTTTGTTGTTCTCGATTCAAAAGACGTCTGATTCTGTGTTATTCATTATTTTCAATAAGGAAAGGATGTTTTGTGACTTGAAAACCAACATTGATATGTTTTTCAATGTTGCATGCCCGAGGAAGAGGCAAATCTTCTTGCAAGTCATAAGACTCGCAGGGAGTTCTGGTTGTTTTTCGGTTTCTGAATGTCTCATCAATATTGTCAGGGTTTTCTAGTTCATTAACTGCACTTTCTAGATCACCCCATGTTGGATTGACATTGTAAGTAAATCTAGATTCATTGATTTGCACTATAGTCTCAGAGGCAACATACAAAACTTCCCATGTAGAGAAGTTATGTTTTAATGTGTTTTCATTTTCATCGAATGAAACGTATAACAATAGTTTTTCTCTACAATAGTTTTCATAGTCAGTATGTTTCTTGTATTTGACAAACTGTATCATAGAGGGTTTTTTTCTTTTTTATATGGGCGTCCCGTTTTTTGCAATGCGATACGAATTCTGCTAAGCAGTTATGCTTAATAAGAGATGGACGCTGGAGGTAATCAATAATAGATCGACATAGCACGTCCTCTGAATTGTTAGGTTATTGTTCTAGCAAAGATGGTGGTTTAAGCACAAATGTGGGTTTCTCAAGTGGATATGTGTTTATGAAGACACATTTTCTTGAACTACAATTGAGGGGGAGGGAAAGTGCAATGTGGACTGCTTGTTGAGCAGACATTTGTTGAATATTAATTAATGTATTACCAAGCGTACNGTGAATCATAGTTGCAGGCATATATTTCAACCAACATGTCTAATTTCAGGACAAGTTGCAAAGGTAAAGTGGCTATATGTTCATGACGTGGCACATTTCCATGGTTGTCTTCTTCGAGGTCAATTGAATTGATGATGATATCATCGCCATGCATGAGTGATAGGATGTACCTGTTATTCATTGCAACATCCCTATTTGTGTAGAACATGCAAGGGAAGGTTGGGTTTGTTGGGGCAGGTCGCAAGCACCTTAAATTGATATATGTTAAGTCATCATGTGTTTGGCTGTTTGTCCGCATTCTATTCAGAATTGAAACAAATGTTTCATCTGTCTAGCGCATTGTAGTATGCAATTCAAAGAATTTAATATTGTCTCTCTAGAAGTCATGTGTCACTATTTGCATGTTAACAGTAGGTTGTTCAAATATCAAAGAATCTTGGATGGGTTGTGCCTGGTAAAGATCCCCACATAATATCATGTCAATGTTTCCAAAGTATTTCGTGTGCACATGTTTTATGCTTCTTAGTCGATTGTCAATGGAATACAAGAAGCGAATTACAATCAAATATGCCTCATCTATAAAGACAAGTTGCAGTTCTTCATAAAGCTTAGACAAGGTATCTAACATTTCCTTGATGAGTGGAAGAAACTGTGACTTGTTAAAAGGCATAAAAAATGCAGAGTGGACTGTTGTTCCACCTGCATTATATGCAGCTTTTCTTGTGTATGCAACTATTAGGCCCTTTGGTTTCATAGGATCATAGGAATTGTTTGAATCATAGATTTGTATAAGCATTTGGAATAGTGCTTTCACTTTGAATGTCTTGCCTATTCCTGCTTCGCCTGTAAGGAAAAGGTGCACAAGAGTGTGCATGCTCAAGCGTTTTTTAAGCGCAATGTCCTTTAGAATTGTTTGTTGTTCTCGAGTCAAAAGACGTCTGATTCTGTGGTATTCATTATTTTCAATAAGGAAAGGATGTTTTGTGACTTGAAAACCAACATTGATACGTTTTTCAATGTTGCATGCCCGAGGAAGAGGCAAATCTTCTTGCAAGTCATAGGACTCGCAGGGAGTTCTGGTTGTTTTTCGGTTTCTGAATGTCTCATCAATATTGTCAGGGTTTTCTAGTTCATTAACTGCACTTTCTAGATCACCCCATGTTGGATTGACATTGTAAGTAAATCTAGATTCATTGATTTGCACTATAGTCTCAGAGGCAACATACAAAACTTCCCATGTAGAGAAGTTATGTTTTAATGTGTTTTCATTTTCATCGAATGAAACGTATAACAATAGTTTTTCTCTACAATAGTTTTCATAGTCAGTATGTTTCTTGTATTTGACAAACTGTATCATAGAGGGTTTTTTTCTTTTTTATATGGGCGTCCCGTTTTTTGCAATGCGATACGAATTCTGCTAAGCAGTTATGCTTAATAAGAGATGGACGCTGGAGGTAATCAATAATAGATCGACATAGCACGTCCTCTGAATTGTTAGGTTATTGTTCTAGCAAAGATGGTGGTTTAAGCACAAATGTGGGTTTCTCAAGTGGATATGTGTTTATGAAGACACATTTTCTTGAACTACAATTGAGGGGGAGGGAAAGTGCAATGTGGACTGCTTGTTGAGCAGACATTTGTTGAATATTAATTAATGTATTACCAAGCGTACNTGCTACCAAATAGAAAATTGCATTGAACAGACTATCTCCACAACTAGATGCAACAATTGTTTTTATCTGCAAGCCATGGCAGTGTATACGATGCATAATGATCCATTTCCATTACGATTCAAGGTCTTTGCAAATGAGGGACAAGTAAATATGAGGTCCTCCAAGATTGCATATGGATAATTTTCTATACAATAGTGGTTCATAATGACCATTGACAGGATTGGCATCATGGAACAAGATGCAGTATGGATCACTTGATGCAGTTTTGTTGAATAGTAGATATCTTGTTTTTCTTGTCAATGACCATATTCCAATTGATATATTGAGCCACTTAGACAACCACCATATAAAAAATGTATCTCCCCAAAGTCCCCTCTCATGTGCAGGCAAAATTGTAGATGCAGACAACCGCATCTTTGAAAAATACGTAGTGACATCATGTATTCCATGCAATTGCCAAAGAAAACCAGATGCCAATTCATATTCATACAACTCCAATGCCTCAACGTCGCCATTTTTTAAACAACCCAAGAAATAATCTATCAATCCATTCCGTAGGTCGGTCTAGGAATAACAAAAATGCAATAGAACCTGAAATGCATCGAAAAGGCAATCTCCTACAGTAGACGAGAATTCATCCAATCTAAAAAGCCCATTGCTATGTAATACCTCGTCGATGTTGGCATGTACAATGGAGTCTGTATCTATCTCATAGGAATCAACATCTATTACTTGTTTCATCTCTTAAACTGTGATATTCAAGTTGTTTCTTAGCTATTTTCAGTTTATATGAAAAGAGAGGAAAAAAAAAAAAAAGACAAATAAAAAACTACAAACGCAGATGTGACATCCCCCAAAAAATAAAGTATTTTTGAAATTTAAAATTCGTTGGAAATTATTCCGTTTTAGTAAATTCGAATTTGGAAAATATTTGCCATTTATGGCAATTCCGAATATCGAATTCGATAATTGTAATTAATTATTATGACTGTTGGGCAGAGATCTAATTTGACCCAACTAGCTATTTGACTTGACACTTGTATGAAAACATAATATTATATATTGATTGCAGGAGGACAGATGGAACAACCATGTTAAAAATCAGCTGACCATGACTCCATGAGTGGGGAACATGTTGGAACTACCTCTGGGCTGACTATGGCAAGTGGCAAATCAGAGATTTGGCCATGGGCAACCCTTGAAAATCAGGGATTTAGAAAGCTGCGAAAATTCCCAAGGGGGGAAAAGAAAGACCTAGGCAAAGGCATTCTTTTGATAAATAACATATGTGAGGAGGCAGGACGCTGCTGAGTATGCTGCGAAAAAGACTATTGATTTCTCCCTTGCTGTTATGAACACTACTGATCGAGTGTGAGGCAAGATGAATCTGCTGGAGTTGAAGGACATTGCTGAGGATGAGTTTCCAAGTTCGCCCTCATGGATTCATGGTCAAGTTAGGGGGTGAATCGGGCAAGTGATTTTTGGCTGCCCTATTTGACGGTTGGGAGGAACATGGCTGTTCCCTTTGTATTTCTGTGGATTGGATTCAGATATGTTAAATCTTACTCTTCTTTGTTTGAATGATTTTGTATAGCTGATATGATGCTCTGTTTGGGTTGAGTTGAAATAACTCTCATGTAGGACATCTGTCGTTGTATGGAGTTTATAATCAAGGACCAAGATTCCAGAATGGGGCATTCTGAACTAGAATTCTAGGTAGAATGAGCTATGCAAATTAACTTGAAGGATTTGGTGTATGTCTAATTCTTTGGTTAAAATCATTGGACAGAAGTATTTTAAATGCGATTGAACTTGAAGAATGAACATATCTACCTAAAGGTGTAAGCTTATCCTTGAAATTGAAATTTTGGAAAGAGCTATTTATGTACAAATGAGCTAGGAAGAATTAGACTCTAATTACGGGCGTACATTTACTTATGTAGTTGAAATAGTAAGCGAATCTATCTATACTTAAATAGGAAATCTGAGCAAGCCTGTACACGTAAATTCCATCAAGTTATATCTCGATATGTAATGAATATAGATATAGTTATAGAATGTAGTTTTTCTGTTAAATAAAGATTTAATGACTGCAACAGGAATCCCACTTATACAGAAAATTACTGTCAAGAATGTGAACAGATAACTATGCCGCTAGGAGATCAACTGCCTCACGTATAAAGGAACTTCTAAATCGAAGGGTCTTGAAAAAAAACCCTCCATAAAATTTATTACAGTAAACTCGAAGACGAAATTCAACGAACATAAATCACAGACTGATAGACCTTTTAATCTTGCATTCCTTTCGTACAAAATAAAAGGACCCCAATTGAAAGCAATTACACAGTATAGAATAAATTACATAATCGTAATATAATCCAAATGATTATGCCTATTCGTGCCGAGTTTCTAGAATAAAGACATAATCGTAATATAATCCAAATCATTATGCCTATTCGTGCCAAGTCCAGACGAATATCGTCTTTTATTTACAAGTAGGGTATTTTTGACATTAAACATAGGAAAGGCCGAACGAAACAAAACAATATAATCTATTATAATTCGTACCAACATTCCGAACAAGATAGTCCTGGTAATCAGATTTCGGGGTAGGGAGATCCGCATGGTGAATGATTATAACAGTCATTTACTTTGAACAATAGACCAAACAAAGACCTATACGTAATTTATTGTATTATAACAATTGTAGCCCAAAGGTTTAAGTTACATTGGAAACTCTTTCCCTTTCCCAAGCCGATAGGAAAAAATGAGGGAAACGAAACTGTTGACTACATCTCAGTTGCAACACAAACGGTTCAGGTTTAAGTTACATTGGAAACTCTTTCCCTTTCCCAAGCCGATAGGAAAAAATGAGGGAAACGAAACTGTTGACTACATCTCAGTTGCAACACGAACGGTTCTAACTCTCCTGAAGGGTTACAAAAGGGAACTCGTATACCTTTTTACGCCAAGTACGCAAGTGAGCAGCCAGGACCTTCAGATAGATGGAACCTGGAGGAAACCACCATACACGATGATTAGTAAAAAACTCTTATACAAAGACAATGTAAGGAGAATACGAATTAAGTGCAAATGTCTATAAATACATCATACCAACACTTACTTAACTTCTGAACTCGCGGCAGAAGATTCTTTCCTTGACGTTTCCATCTGGATAGTCGTACAGGGTCGTGGGTGAAGGAGACAATAAACACTCATGGGTACCCTCACATCAAAATAGGGCCCATCATTAATGATATGTTTCATCTCTTAATAAGAAATGAATGATATAGCTGAAGCAAAATTAAAATTCTTCACACAATATTCCTTAATAATGCAAATACAGTAATCGACCATATCGGAATTTCATTGTGTAGGCGAACAACAAGAGAGCGTACTTCTAGGCGGAACAGAGCCTAATCCACCTTTCAAAATAGGAGTAACTCACTGTGAGCCAAGACTACCCAAAACCCCTTTTCACAGAATTCGCTTAGGTTAGTAAATTAAACGCAGAGATTACTTCGGCCAAGATTTTGATAATCAAACCCCAGAATAAACACTACTCTCTGATTCACGAATACTCAGATATGAATTCTGGTTCACGACAAAGAGTTACAAAACCCTATATCCCGAACCTGGATAGGTAGGGATAACTGTCCGTCTCGGTAAACAGAAGGGAATCGTCGACAACCTCAAGGAAAAGGCCATTGTAGCAGGGTTAAGGATGGCTCCGAATGTAGTGTAAGGAAGTTTGACAAAATAAGAATTCCACAGGAAGAAAATAAGGGAGAACACTGAATGATAGCTTGAAACGGTCAATTTATCATAGTTTTCCTATTTGAAATAACTAGGGTTTTAACGTTTGAAGTTAGAGAAGAACTTACCCATAATGTAAGGCATGCCGTCTGCAACCAGATGGAGGCAACCACCAGGCCACAATCTTCACCTCTAAACCCCCTTGTCACACAGAACCTCTTCACACACACACAAAAAGAGCTCAGAATGACAAACTCTGAACCCTCTCCAAACGTAAACGATGCCTTGTCACCTCGAATTAATTGTGGTTAGTGTGAAGGACGAGCGAGCCACGTGACCAGATAGGGTCAGCGAGACACTTCGAGTATAGAGCCAAGCAATTTCAGTATGACCAGTAGACTACCTTAATGATGGATGCAAAGCTTTTAAATACTCTGATAGGGTTTTTTTTTTCCCACTTAATGAAGGTCGCTTCCATACCCCTGCGAAAGGTCTTAGGTAGTGGTTGGATCCTCGTTGTCGTAGGTCCACTAGTGACACAACATCGAGCTTTCAATTCAACCGGTTTTTGAGTTAAGAGCCTTTAAATGAACAGAGCCTAGAGGCTTGTGACAGTCATTGGTCCTTACCCGACCCTTGGCCAAGTTGGGAGGAACCAAAGAGATTTCCCTAGGAGGAAAATTTCGAGCACACTTTGTTAAGAACCAAACATCAATATAGCATAGGAAAACCTCAGGAAAAGTACTCAACGCCTTGAAAAAGAGATAATTTTAGATAATAAGACTCTTCGAGGGGGCAACCTCCTTTTACCCCACTTAAATGTTCAAGTGCCAGATGATTCAAAATGAAAATGTCTCCTTGGTATATATAGGAGACTAGGAGGTATAATTACAACTAA
>JZKD02S1541988.1:9907-22005 GCA_000966675.3 Picea glauca | reverse complement strand
TGAACACTTAAGAATAGTTATGCAAACGTTGAGGAAACACAAACTGTACGCCAAATTTAATAAGTGTGACTTTTATCAGAAGGAAATACAATATCTAGGACATGTAATTTCAGCAGAAGGCATTGCCGTAGACACTGAAAAGATAAAAGCCATTATGGAATGGCCGATACCTAAAGATGTAGCAGATATCCGGTCATTCATGGGAGTCACTAGATATTATCGCAGATTTATAGAAGGGTTTTCCAAGATAGCCTACCCTATCACGTCGTTACAAAAGAAAGGGACCAAGTTTAACTGGACACAGAAGTGCCAAGACAGTTTTAATAAGCTGAAGGAATTATTGACAACGACACCCATCTTGAAGGTAGCAAACCCAGACAAAGACTTTTCCATCTGTGTCGATGCAAGTAAAGAAGAACTAGGTGGTGTCCTAACTCAGGAAGGACACATGATTTGTTATGTGTCCCGGAAATTAAAGGAACATGAGCGAAATTATGTCACTCATGACTTAGAATAGGCAACGGTAATACATGCCTTAAAAATGTGGCGACACTACATAATGGGCAGAAAATTTCTACTATTAACAGATAATAGCGGCGTGAAGTATCTATTTAGCCAGCCGGATCTTAATGCAAGGCAAGCAAGATGGATAGCCTTCCAAAGAAAATTCGACTTTGAAGTCAGACATATCAAGGGTAGGGAAAATAAAGTGGCAGACGCCTTAAGCAGGAGAATCCATGGGTTATTTGAAATAAATATCAGCAGGGCAGAAAGTGATCTGGAACAAAGAATAATGACGACAAGTATTAAAGATGAAAATTACACTAAGATAATGGCATAATTACAAAACAATACTGCAAACTCAGAGAAACCAGATATAAGTATCAACGAGAAGTGACTATTACGATTTAAAAACAGACTTTACATACCAGATTCAACATAGTTAAACTTAATAATCTTGGACAAAGTGCATAAGAAACCGTATTCTGGCCATCCAGGATACGAGAAAACAATAACAACACTTAGAAAACTATTTTTCTAGCCTAGTATGAAGGGCAAAACAACAGAATATTTGGCTAGATACCAATATTGTCAGCAGGTTAAGGCCGAACACCAGCATCCAACTGGCCTATTACAGCCATTACCAGTACAAAAATGGAAATGGGAGACCATATTGCTTGACTTTATAACAGGTTTGCCAAAAACTCAGAAACAGAATGATTCTATTATGGTTGTAATCGATAAACTCAGTAAGTCTGCACACTTTATTCCTATAAAGTCTACTTTTAAAGTTATAAACATTGTTGAAATATTTATGAAAGAAATTTTTAGATTGCATGGTATTCCTAAAATGGTGATTTCAGATAGAGACATAAAATTCACATCCGCTCTTTGGAAGGAATTGTTTGGAGGGATAAATACTAATTTGAATTTCAGTATGAGTTATCACCCACAAACGGATGGACAGACCGAAAGGACAAACCAAATCATAGAGAATATGCTCCGCATGTACGTATGAACAAAACCGAACAAATGGGAGGACTATCCACACTTGGTAGAATTTGCATATAACAATGGGTAGCAAACATCGTCTAAGTTAAGCCCTTTCGAGGTACTGTATGGAAGAAAGTGTATGACTACAATTAGATGGGATAGCTCGATAGATAGACTTATGGTTGGACCAGAGATGCTCCAAGAAATGGAGAACATGGTAAGGAAGGTACAACAGAACTTAAAAGAAGCACAAGACAGACATAAGAGCTATGCAGATTAGAAAAGGAGACACTTGGAATTTCAAGTGGGAGACCAGGTTTATTTGAAGGTCAAAGCCCAAAAAATCTCGTTGAAGTTAGGAAACTGTGCCAAGCTGGCACCCAGGTTTTGTGGGCCCTTCGAGATACTAAATCGAATTGGACCTGTAGCATACCAACTTGCACTTCCAGCTAGTTTAAGATTTCATAATGTATTTCATGTCTCTCTGTTGAAAAAGTATGTTCATGACCCTACTCATATGATTGATTGGAACTTGGTGCAGGTGGAACTCGAAGGCGAGCTCCAGGTGGAACCCTTGCACATTCTAGACTGGAGAGAAATGGCACTTCGGAACATAGCCGTCGCTCAGGTAAAGGTGCAATGGAAGCACTTTAATCCTGAGGAGGCCACTTGGGAGTTGGAGGGAGATTTGCAGAAATCTCATCCAATCCTGTTCCAAGAAAGGAACGAACACTGAGGACAATTTTTTATTGAAGGGGGAAAGGATGTGACATCCCCAAAAAAATAAAGTATTTTTGAAATTTAAAATTTGCTGGAAATTATTCCATTTTAGTAAATTTGAATTTGGAAATTTTTTGCCATTTATGACAATTCTGAATTTCAAATTTGATAATTGTAGTAAATTATTATGATTGTTGGGCAGAGATCTGATTTGACCCAACTATCTATTTGACTTGACACTTGTATGAAAACAACATATTTTATATTGATTGCAGGAGGACAAATGGAACAACCATGTTAAAAACCAACTGACCATGACTCCATGAGTGGGGAACATGTTGGAACTACCTCTGGGCTAACTATGAAAAGTGGCAAATCAGATATTTGGCCATGGGCAGCCCCTAAAAATCAAGGATTTAAAAAGCTGCGAAAATTCCCAAGGGGGGAAAAGAAAGACCTAGGCAAAGACATTCTTTTGATAAATAGCATATGTGAGGAGGCAGGACGCTACTGAGTATGCTGGGAAAAAGACTATTGATTTCTCCCTTGTTGTTATGAACACTATTGATCGAGTGTGAGGCAAGAGGAATCTGTTGGAGTTGAAGGACATTGCTGAGGAGGAGTTTCCAAGTTCACCCTCATGGATTCATGGTCAAGTTAGGGGGGTGAATCGGGAAAGTGATTTTTGGCTGCCCTATTCTACGGTTGGGAGGAACGTGTCTGTTCCCTTTGTCTTTCCGCAGATTGGATTCATATATGTTAAATCTTACTCTTCTTTGTTTGAATGATTTTGTATAGCTGATATGATGCTCTGTTTGGGTTGAGTTGAAATAACTCTCATGTAGGACATTTGTCGTTGTATGGAGTTTATAATCAAGGACCAAGATTATGGAATGGGGCATTCTGAACTAGAATTCTAGGTAGAATGAGCTATACAAATTAACTTGAAAGATTTGGTGTATGTTTAATTATGTGGTTAAAATAATTGGACAAAAGTATTTTAAATGCGATTGACCTTGAAGAATGAACAAATCTACCTACATGTGTAAGCTTATCCCTGAAATTGAAATTATGGAAAGAACTATTTATGTACAAATGAGCTAGGAAGAATTAGACTCTAATTACGGGCGTACATTTACTTCTGTAGTTGAAATAGTAAGTGAATCTATCTATACTTAAGTAGGAAATCTAAGCAAGCCTATACACATAAATTCCATCAAGTTATATCTCGATATGTAATGAATATAGATACAGTTACAAAATGTATTTTTTCTGTTAAATAAATATTTAATGACTGCAACAAGAATCCCACTTATACAAAAAATTACTGTCAAGACTGTGAACAGATAACTATGCCGCTAGGAGATCAACTGCCTCGCATATAAAGGAACTTCTGAATCGAAGGGTCTTGAAAAAAAAAACCCCGTAAAATTTATTATAGTAAACTTGAAGACAAAATTCAACGAACATAAATCACAGACTGATAGACCTTTTAATCTTGCGTTCCTTTCGTACAGAATAAAAGGACCCCAATTGAAAGCAATTACATAGTATGGAATAAATTACAAAACCCATTAAATTTGAGCACACATGTGAAATTGTCCACTCAGAGATCGTGACAATGGACGGTTTGGAATTGGGCAAATGCAACATAGCATAAACATCAAATGATTCACAAGCATGTATATATATATATATATATATATATATATAGTGTTCTAGAATAAAGATAGAATCGTAATATAATCGAAATCATTATGCCTATTTGTGCTGAGTCCAGACGAATATCGTCTTTTCTTTACAAGTAGGGTATTTTTGACATTAAACATAGGAAAGGCCGAAAGAAACAAAAAAATATAATCTATTATAATTCGTACCAACATTCCGAACAAGATAGTCCTGGTAATCAGATTTCAGGGTAGGGAGATCTGCATGGTGAATGATTATAACAGTCATTTACTTTGAACAATAGATCAAACAAAGACCTATACGTAATTTATTGTATTATAACAATGGTATCCCGAAGGTTTAAGTTACATTGGAAACTCTTTCCCTTTCCCAAGCTGATAGGAAAAACTGAGGGAAACGAAACTGTTGACTACATATTAGTTGCAACACAGATGGTTCTAACTCTCTTGAAGGGTTACAAAAGGGAACTCGTATACCTTTTTATGTTGAGTACACAGGTGAGCATCCATGACCTTCTGATAGACAGAACCTGGAGGAAACCACTATACACGATGATTAGTAAAAAACTCTTATACGAAGACAATGTAAGAAGAATACAAATTAAGTGAAAATGTCTATAAATACATCATACCAACGCTTACTTAACTTCTGAACTCGTGGCACATGATTCTTTCCTTGACGTTTCCATATGGATAGTCGTATAGGGTCGTGGGTGAAGGAGACAATACACACTCATGGGTACCCTTGCATCAAAACAAGGCCCATCATTAATGATATGTTTCAGCTCTTCAAAAGAAATGAATGATATAGCTGAAGTAAAAATAAAATTCTTCACACAATATTCTTTAATAATGGAAATACAGTAATCGACCAGATCGAAATTTCATTGTGTAGGCAAACAACAAGAGAGCGTACTTCTAGGCGGAACAGAGCCTAATCCACCTTTCAAAATAGGAGTAACTCACTGTGATCCAAGACTACCCAAAACCCCTTTTCACAGAATTCACTTAGGTAAATAAATTAAACACAAAGATTACTCCAGCCAAGATTTTGATAATCAAACCTCGGAATAAACACTACTCTCTGATTCACGAATACTCAGATATGAATTCTGGTTCACGATAAACAGTTACAAAACCATATATCCCGAACCTGGATAGGTAGGGCTAACTGTTCGTCTCGGTAAACAGAAGGGAATCGTCGACAACCTCAAGGAAAAGGCCATTGCAGTAGGTTTAAGGATGGCTCCGAATGTAGTGTAAGGAAGTTTGACAAAAGAAGAATTCCACAGGAAGAAAATAAGGGAGAACATGGAACGATAGCTTGACACAGTCAATTTATCATAGTCTTCCTATTTGAAATAACCAGGGTTTTAACGTTTGAAGTTAGAGAATAACTTACCCGTAATGTAAGGCATGCCATCTGCAACCGGATGGAGGCAACCACCAGACCACAATCTTCACCTCTAAACCCCCTCGACACACAGAACCTCTTCACACAAAAAAAAAAGAACTCGGAATGACAAACTCTAAACCCTCTGCAAATGTAAACGATGCCTTGTCGCCTCGAATTAATTGTGGTTAGTGCGAAGGACGAGCGAGCCACGTGACCAGGATAGGGTCGGCGAGACACTTTGAGTATAGAGTCAAGCAATTTCAGTATGACCAGTAGACTACCGTAATGATGGATGCAGAGCTTTTAAATACCCTGACAGAGATTTTCTTTTCCCACTTAATGAAGGTCGCTTCCATACCCCTGCGACAGGTCTTAGGTAGTGGTTGGATCCTCATCGAGATTTTAATTCGACCAGTTTTCGAGTTAAGATCCTTTAAATGACCAGAGCCTGGAGACTTGTGACAGTCATCGGTCCTTACCCGACCCTTGGCCAAGTTGGTAGGAACCAAAGAGATTTCCCTAGGAGGAAAATTTCGAGCACACTTGGGCACGAGTATGGTATGGAGACCTTATGCCAAACAAGGTGAGTATAGTATGGTTTATGTAAAGTTACTTTAATCATTTAGACCCTACACCTAAAGGTTTTAGTTCTTTTGCTAAAGCCATGGGGTTTTCCTTTATAACTTTCTCACTTAAGGTAAGACATGATAACATACTTCGAATAACATGTGGTAAGGAGGATTTTTAATGAATTGTATAGTAAAAAGAAAAAAAAAATAACTAATGAAAATTCTATGGTAAAGTTCTATATCAGAGTTGCATTAGTATAATTCTTATCGCTAATGGATTCCTTCCTGCCAAGCAAAATATGTAAACAAAAGTTTTTTTTTATGGTATTTTGAGGTTCATTATAGCAGAATTGTGTACCAATCCTGCTATGTATCCTTCAACCTTCTTCTTTTCAAATTCAATCCCCCCTAGTCGCCACAACATATGACAAGAAAACAAAAGTACAGTGAATAGTGAACCAAACAGAAGAGACAACGCAAATAAATAGCACTATAAATTTGTTGAGCAAAAAGACCGAGTATTCAAGGTATATCATTTTTGAACCTATTCATGGTGTGCATCCTACAAGCTTCTCAGAGGAAAAATATGATCTACAAGATAGAAAGGACAGGACAAAGGCAATAGGTGGACGCGGTTTTTGACTCAGAGAATAAAAGCATTCCTTGTCACAAGACCCAAGACCCTGGCATATGGATGCCCCCTTGTGACAACTCCAAATTCATTTTCTAAACCCCTTTGCATTGCTATTTTGAAAACAACTATGGCACGATATCCAGGACGTGTAAGTTGGCATATGTGATTGGAAGGGAACAACCTGGAAAAAATGCACAAAACGCATGGTTTCCAGGAACAAAAAATAAGAGGAGAAAATTCGATTTTCTTTTTTATTTTTCACCACGACTGCGACAAAGGCAGGTTCTGTATAGAACATTGACATTCAAGAACAAGGAAAAGATTTTGGTCGCAACAACCATGCATAAAGATGTTCTGCAATAGAATTTCGAGGCATGGACTCCTACTATTGAAAATTATTGCTTGCAAGGTGCAAACAACAAGCAGAAAAAAGGAATAGCAACGAAATGATGGCACACAAACTTACTCGTCGATGACTGATGACAGAAGCGCAGCTCCAAAACTTGCAAACCGCAACAACATGTCCAACAACTTGCAAAGTTGAAGAATAACAAACTAGTGAACAACCACTAAGAGGTCCAACTGCAACTGCATGACCTCAACTTTGCAAAGTTGAATCAAACAACAACAAGCAACATTGAACGAACCAACGAACAAGCATCAAGTAGTGAACCAATAATGTCGGTGAAGAAAAATATTGCCCAATTTCACCGCAGACAACATTGTATCAAAAAATGGAACGAAACTGTATTGTAACACATTTGTACAATAAACATTTAAGGATGCGAGGCGTGTTAGATAAACACTTAAGANTTTTTGCCATTTATGACAATTCTGAATTTCAAATTTGATAATTGTAGTAAATTATTATGATTGTTGGGCAGAGATCTGATTTGACCCAACTATCTATTTGACTTGACACTTGTATGAAAACAACATATTTTATATTGATTGCAGGAGGACAAATGGAACAACCATGTTAAAAACCAACTGACCATGACTCCATGAGTGGGGAACATGTTGGAACTACCTCTGGGCTAACTATGAAAAGTGGCAAATCAGATATTTGGCCATGGGCAGCCCCTAAAAATCAAGGATTTAAAAAGCTGCGAAAATTCCCAAGGGGGGAAAAGAAAGACCTAGGCAAAGACATTCTTTTGATAAATAGCATATGTGAGGAGGCAGGACGCTACTGAGTATGCTGGGAAAAAGACTATTGATTTCTCCCTTGTTGTTATGAACACTATTGATCGAGTGTGAGGCAAGAGGAATCTGTTGGAGTTGAAGGACATTGCTGAGGAGGAGTTTCCAAGTTCACCCTCATGGATTCATGGTCAAGTTAGGGGGGTGAATCGGGAAAGTGATTTTTGGCTGCCCTATTCTACGGTTGGGAGGAACGTGTCTGTTCCCTTTGTCTTTCCGCAGATTGGATTCATATATGTTAAATCTTACTCTTCTTTGTTTGAATGATTTTGTATAGCTGATATGATGCTCTGTTTGGGTTGAGTTGAAATAACTCTCATGTAGGACATTTGTCGTTGTATGGAGTTTATAATCAAGGACCAAGATTATGGAATGGGGCATTCTGAACTAGAATTCTAGGTAGAATGAGCTATACAAATTAACTTGAAAGATTTGGTGTATGTTTAATTATGTGGTTAAAATAATTGGACAAAAGTATTTTAAATGCGATTGACCTTGAAGAATGAACAAATCTACCTACATGTGTAAGCTTATCCCTGAAATTGAAATTATGGAAAGAACTATTTATGTACAAATGAGCTAGGAAGAATTAGACTCTAATTACGGGCGTACATTTACTTCTGTAGTTGAAATAGTAAGTGAATCTATCTATACTTAAGTAGGAAATCTAAGCAAGCCTATACACATAAATTCCATCAAGTTATATCTCGATATGTAATGAATATAGATACAGTTACAAAATGTATTTTTTCTGTTAAATAAATATTTAATGACTGCAACAAGAATCCCACTTATACAAAAAATTACTGTCAAGACTGTGAACAGATAACTATGCCGCTAGGAGATCAACTGCCTCGCATATAAAGGAACTTCTGAATCGAAGGGTCTTGAAAAAAAAAACCCCGTAAAATTTATTATAGTAAACTCGAAGACGAAATTCAACGAACATAAATCACAGACTGATAGACCTTTTAATCTCGCGTTCCTTTCCTACAAAATAAAAGGACCCCAATTGAAAGCAATTACATAGTATGGAATAAATTACAAAACCCATTAAATTTGAGCACACATGTAAAATTGTCCACTCAGAGATCGTGACAATGGACGGTTTGGAATTGGGCAAATGCAACATAGCATAAACATCAAATGATTCACAAGCATGTATATATATATTTCATATTTCGGGGTAGGGAGATCTGCATGGTGAATGATTATAATAGTCATTTACTTTGAACAATAGATCGAACAAAGACCTATACGTAATTTATTGTATTATAACAATGGTATCCCGAAGGTTTAAGTTACATTGGAAACTCTTTCCCTTTCCCAAGTTGATAGGAAAAACTGAGGGAAACGAAACTGTTGACTACATATTAGTTGCAACACGAACGGTTCTAACTCTCTTGAAGGGTTACAAAAGGGAACTCGTATACCTTTTTATGTCGAGTACACAGGTGAGCAGCCAAGACCTTCTGATAGACAGAACCTGGAGGAAACCACCATACACGATGATTAGTAAAAAACTCTTATACGAAGACAATGTAAGAAGAATAAAAATTAAGTGAAAATGTCTATAAATACATCATACCAACGCTTACTTAAATTATGAACTCATGGAACATGATTCTTTCCTTGACGTTTCCATATGGATAGTCGTATAGGGTCATGGGTGAAGGAGACAATACACACTCATGGGTACCCTTGCATCAAAACAGGGCCCATCATTAATGATATGTTTCATCTCTTCAAAAGAAATGAATGATATAGCTGAAGTACAAATAAAATTCTTCACACAATATTCTTTAATAATGGAAATACAGTAATCGACTAGATCGAAATTTCATTGTGTAGGCAAACAACAAGAGAGCGTACTTCTAGGCGGAACAGAGCCTAATCCACCTTTCAAAATAGGAGTAACTGACTGTGAGCCAAGACTACCCAAAACCCCTTTTTACAGAATTCGCTTAGGTCAATAAATTAAACACAAAGATTACTCCAGCCAATATTTTGATAATCAAACCTCGGAATAAACACTACTCTCTGATTCACGAATACTCAGATATGAATTCTGGTTCACAACAAACAGTTACAAAACCCTATATCCCGAACCTGGATAGGTAGGGCTAACTGTTCATCTCGGTAAATAGAAGGGAATCGTCGACAACCTCAAGGAAAAGGCCATTGCAGTAGGTTTAAGGATGGATCCGAATGTAGTGTAAGGAAGTTTGACAAAAGAAGAATTCCACAGGAAGAAAATAAGGGAGAACATGGAACGATAGCTTGACACAGTCAATTTATCATAGTCTTCCTATTTGAAATAACCAGGGTTTTAATGTTTGAAGTTAGAGAAGAACTTACCCGTAATGTAAGGCATGCCATTTGCAACCGGATGGAGGCAACCACCAAACCACAATCTTCACCTCTAAACCCCCTCGACACACAGAACCTCTTCACACAAAAAAAAAAGAACTCGGAATGACAAACTCTAAACCCTTTGCAAATGTAAATGATGCCTTGTCACTTCGAATTAATTGTGGTTAGTGCGAAGGACGAGCGAGCCACGTGACCAGGATAGGGTCGGCGAGACACTTTGAGTATAGAGTCAAGCAATTTCAGTATGACCAGTAGACTACCTTAATGATGGATGCATAGCTTTTAAATACCCTGACATAGATTTTCTTTTCCCACTTAATGAAGGTCGCTTCCATACCCCTGCGACAGGTCTTAGGTAGTGGTTGGATCCTCATTGTCGTAGGTCCACTAGTGACACGACATCGAGCTTTTAATTCGACCAGTTTTCGAGTTAAGAGCCTTTAAATGACCAGAGCTTGGAGGCTTGTGACAGTCATCGGTCCTTACCCGACCCGTGGCCAAGTTGGTAGGAACCAAAGAGATTTCCCTAGGAGGAAAATTTTGAGCACACTTGGGCGTGAGTATGGTATGGAGACCTTATGCCAAACAAGGTGAGTATAGTATGGTTTATGTAAAGTTACTTTAATCATTTAGACCCTACACCTAAAGGTTTTAGTTCTTTTGCTAAAGGATTGGGGTTTTCCTTTATAACTTTCTCACTTAAGGTAAGACATGATAACATACTTCGAATAGCATGTGGTAAGGAGGATTTTTAATGAATTGTATAGTAAAAAGAAAAAAAAAATAACTAATGAAAATTCTATGGTAAAGTTCTATATCAGAGTTGCATTAGTAGAATTCTTATCGCTAATGGATTCCTTCCTGCCAAGCAAAATATGTAAACAAAAGTTTTTTTTATGGTATTTTGAGGTTCATTATAGCAGAATTGTGTACCAATCCCGCTATGTATCCTTCAACCTTCTTCTTTTCAAATTCAATCCCCCCTAGTCGCCACAACATATGACAAGAAAACAAAAGTACAGTGAATAGTGAACCAAACAGAAGAGACAACGCAAATAAATAGCACTATAAATTTGTTGAGCAAAAAGACCGAGTATTCAAGGTATATCATTTTTGAACCTATTCATGGTGTGCATCCTACAAGCTTCTCAGAGGAAAAATATGATCTACAAGATAGAAAGGACAGGACAAAGGCAATAGGTGGACGCGGTTTTTGACTCAGAGAATAAAAGCATTCCTTGTCACAAGACCCAAGACCCTGGCATATGGATGCCCCCTTGTGACAACTCCAAATTCATTTTCTAAACCCCTTTGCATTGCTATTTTGAAAACAACTATGGCACGATATCCAGGACGTGTAAGTTGGCATATGTGATTGGAAGGGAACAACCTGGAAAAAATGCACAAAACGCATGGTTTCCAGGAACAAAAAATAAGAGGAGAAAATTCGATTTTCTTTTTTATTTTTCACCACGACTGCGACAAAGGCAGGTTCTGTATAGAACATTGACATTCAAGAACAAGGAAAAGATTTTGGTCGCAACAACCATGCATAAAGATGTTCTGCAATAGAATTTCGAGGCATGGACTCCTACTATTGAAAATTATTGCTTGCAAGGTGCAAACAACAAGCAGAAAAAAGGAATAGCAACGAAATGATGGCACACAAACTTACTCGTCGATGACTGATGACAGAAGCGCAGCTCCAAAACTTGCAAACCGCAACAACATGTCCAACAACTTGCAAAGTTGAAGAATAACAAACTAGTGAACAACCACTAAGAGGTCCAACTGCAACTGCATGACCTCAACTTTGCAAAGTTGAATCAAACAACAACAAGCAACATTGAACGAACCAACGAACAAGCATCAAGTAGTGAACCAATAATGTCGGTGAAGAAAAATATTGCCCAATTTCACCGCAGACAACATTGTATCAAAAAATGGAACGAAACTGTATTGTAACACATTTGTACAATAAACATTTAAGGATGCGAGGCGTGTTAGATAAACACTTAAGA
>JZKD02S1541977.1:0-10453 GCA_000966675.3 Picea glauca | reverse complement strand
TAGGGGAATCAATTCATGGTATAATATATGGATATCTATTGGTGGTAGGGGTGCTTTGATCTAAAGTGTAATAGAAGCAATTATTGTATAATGAATGAGCTTCAAATACCCATGCACCATAAAGAAAGATAATGATGCTCGTTTCCTTATTAAGATGGGAAAACTATCAAAACCAAAAAAGTTAGGGGGATGGGGGCTTAAAGACCTTGACCTATTTGTGAAAGCTTTGGTCACTATTTTGCAATGAGGGATTGTGGCCATTGGTTATAAGAAGGAAATACACAAAGCCCTTATCCATAGAAGATTGGACTAGATCTATGATTAAGCTTGCTACAAGAGGCTCCATTTGTTGGAGGTCTATGATAAGAGCATTCCTAGTGGTAGGTTATCATTTGTACTTGCTCATAGGGAATGTAGGGGGAAGAGTAGGATCTAATCCTTAGGTTGGTGGAATAGGGAACCATAGACTCTCTTGGGGCTTAATGAATCATTTTCATGCAAAAAACATACCTTGACAAATGTATATGATGGGAATACCATGGGATGGTGGTGAAATGGATGGAGGAATGCAAAGGTGTTGGACCTAGAGAATGAGTGGGTAGAGGAATGGAAGAAGTAAAAAACAATTAGGGTCATCGCTTGTATTAGACTTGGATATTCTTAGGATGCGCTGGTCTAGGTAGCGAACAAAATATGGGGATTATACAAGGTGAGCATTGGCTATAAAGTTTCTTTTTCAAATTGAGAGAATGAAGATGAATGGAGTTGGAGTTACATTTGGAAAGTTAAGGCATATTTGAAATTGAAAATGTTTCTATGACTTATTCTACACTAAGATTCTCACATGGGGTAATTTCCAAAGAATATGATGGTAGGGACTTGGATTTTGCACCCTATACAAAGAGAGAGGATAGGGTCCCATCATTTGTTTTTAACATGCAATTTCACAAAGGAAATTTGGTCAACAATTAAGAAAATCACTAATGATACGATTCAAACTATAGAGAAACCTATCCAAAATTAGTTGGAGAACGTTGAAACTAGGAAGAAGCATCATTTCCTTCCAATGTTTGTCTTGTGAGTCGCGTGGTTGGTGAGGAACATTGTACTTTTTCAAAAGAGGGTATTCACTCCAAAAGTTATTTTGTACAAGATAAATGGATCATACAAAGCCTTGGGCATGGTGCAAAATGATCAAATCCAAGGTGATAGGAGATCCATCCAAGATGAATTTTGTTCCTATCTAAGTCCCATTGGATCACTTTTGATTATGGTTTGGGAAATAAAACCAACAATTCAATGGAAGTAAAAGCCAAGATAATTCTTATGATGATAGGTTTGGATGTTGGAGAGACTTAAACATCTATGGTGATTCTAAACTCACTATATCATGGATGAACACAACAATGGATCAAAGGTCTAACATCATGGGGACATACAACATGCCAAAGATCTTGAAGAAAGTTTTCAATAGGTATATTTCCACAATGTCTACACGGAACATAACACCCATGCAAATAGTTTTTTTTTTCACATCGACACCAAAGACTGGTACTCACCACGTCCATGGAAACCCCCCCCAAAAAAAAATCCACGAGAGAACATAGGGATGCCGAGCATTTTCGAAATATTGGGGGCTCAACAACAAGAGCATCATATAGACCCATTTAAGGGCATCACATGTCACTTACAAGAATTGAACYTGGGTGGGGAGGGTAACAACCATTCCTCCCAACCACCCAAGCTACATCCAATGGACAACRCCTATGCAAATAGGTTGTGTAATCAAGSATGCAATAAGAGAATGGGGAAACTTTCCATGATCATTTTCAAAGATAGAGTAGAATATGYCTTGCCTCCAAGTCAACTCATTGGATGTCTTTATCTTGTCAAATTTCTAGTTTGGTATGTATGGGTTTATAGTGTTTTCTTGAGATTGTGTTCTTGAAGCTCACTTTTGTATGTGAGCAATTTTGATTTCCCTAAAATGGACTAGAAACCATATTTGGTAAGATACAAATTGTAACTTTTTTACTTTTAGTAATGAAAAAAGTTATGAGTCAATTTTATTATTTTAATAATTTTAACCAAGCTAAAAAAAGGTACAAAAATGTTAGCTAAAAATGAACTTTTGAAGAACTGCAAACTGGAGAGCCACTAACAACCATGTAATCATTGATGAAGTACACCTTAGATTTTTTCCTATAGACATGATGTTACATGGATGTTCTTATCATGACTCTATTACATTCCATAGTTCAATTAGATCATTTGCATTGGAATGTGTTGTAGTGAGAAGCCACACCTATCATTTCCAAGGAAACACTTGATGAAATATGTTATAATGACTACATTTAAGGGAATGTGGCTGAAATATGTTTTATTGACTACATTTAAGGGAATGTGGTTGTTTGTGTTCTAGTAGTAGAAAGATGTCATTAAATGATGTTAATGCACTAGGGAGTTATGGTGGTCATGTTTCTAAATATTTCATACACATGTTACCTTTGACCATTGTTGGTGGAATGTTTTAATCAAATGTTTAATAATAGGTTATAAAGGGATTAACACAAAGAGATTGTTTAATGTCATATTAAATTTAGATTAATGACAAGTGGGATTCATTGGGAGAATTGTGTTAGAGCCATCAAAGTCTCTCCTATTGTTGGACTAGGGAACATCAATCGTGGGTGGAGGAGCATCTGAAAACAATATCATTATATTGTGTCAATGTCCTTGGCCACCTTCCATAGAGTGTACATATGGCATCTTTGAATTAGAATAGAGTAGTTGTGAAAAGGAATTGTGTCAGAGGACCATTTGAACCCTACCTATGACCGCTCTAACAACACCTAGTGAGATGTGTGTTCATCATTAAACATGTCATGACATAGAAAAGGGGTCACCACAAAAAGGGGGTTGACAAAAGAGCCTTTAAACTTGGTGCTACTATGATTTGCTTGATTATATGACTTATGATCTAACAAGAGAAGTGTTGGCCATTTTTTATTATCAAAATGACATCCAACAATGGGCAAGTTCATGGAGGAGAATCAAATTAAAACGTCAGTGAATCTCTTCCAACACTATTCTTAGTAACATGATTTGAGCAACAAGGTCTCAAGTAGAATCTGTCATGCCAATGAAAGAGGGTCCCACATTCAAATTTTTACATTATATGGTTACCTAGTGGTCTATTTTGAGCTCTGGAAAAAGGAAGCGAGGGCGTTTGATCAAAACCCATTCGAAAATGGTAAGTGTTGGGTAGGGTTTCTTCCCAAGATCCATGTCAGAACTACTTATCATCACAACCATCATTTGATCAAGGGGATTTGAAGGATTTCACCCCCACCACTTGATCATCGTGGATCATTACAATCGGATGGATCAAGTTCAACTATGGATCAGAGTCGATGGTTGTTATGGAGTTTATGGAAAACATTTGTACCATCCAATGTGCCACTACATCGAAGAACTTGAAATCCACTACACACAAGTCACAATTAATATATAAATTCTCCATTAGAGTAACAAATTTATGTTAATCCTTTGCATCATTATACTCCTATTGAAACCCTATTCAAGAGGTAGATTTGACAAAGTATTTGCAAGTGTTGATCACTCAGAACTCACATGCAAGCATCACAAGAATTAGAGTTTTCCATCCTACTTAGTTACCAGGTCAAGTAAGTACACCATTAACATATTTTGTAAATTATGCTAACCTTAATAATCATGGCTCCTAAAAATCAAAATCACACTACCTAGTGTTCCCCTACTCTGTGAAACTTAAAAATAAATACCTATTACATAAGTGGTTTGATGTGTTTGAACTTGTGTAAAAACATCCAATGTGAAAACATGGAATCGATTGCAACTAAAAGGAAAACCCACTAGAACCAACTCAAAGGGCATGTATAAAGAGGAGACATGAGCATTCAAAGAGGGATGAGATCATTCCGAAGAAAGATAGAGCACTTATCTTGGGGAGCATGAATAAATGATTCATCATTCTATGCATGCCTTGTTTTGTTCCTCCATGTCCGTGATTTTCTTATGTATTCCACATATTTTCTTCTATGTATGGCTACGGGTTTTCAATCATTGTGTATCTTTTATAAAGAAGCTTGAGTGGTAACAATTTGTGGTTGTGCCCCCCTTGGAAATTTTATCTTTGATATTGTGGAGATACTAATAACTTTCTATTCATGATTCTGATATTTTTTTTCACCATGTTGCATTCAAGTTTGAAAGACCTTCACGATATTACGATGAGCGCCATGTTTTGTTTAACCTTTAAGTTATGCGTCTTAGTTATTCGATTTGTTTCTTAATGCCAAGTACGATATTTGTATCATGTGAGAATTAGTGTTCTCTTAGGCATGGATTTTGTGTTTCTTTTGCTTCTCCATTCACACTCATTTGAAATATTATCTCACGTACATGGGATGAAGGCCCTTAATGGAAAGACATCTATCGTGTTGTATGCTCAAAGTTCTATACATTTTTCTTATCTACTCTTTAAAAATATATACAATAACTCTACAACAACACAACACTTCACATATATCTAAAGGAACCAAGGGATGTCCCCCTTTGACTTGAAATCTTAGGTCAAGTCTAGAGTGGAGATGTTTTACTTCTACTAGATGCCTTGTAACCTTGTTCCTAGCAATGGGAACATTTAGGAAACAAAAAAACGATTGAGGGAGGTGGAAACACATCATGCATGATTGTTCAATGAAGCTAATACACTTGGGAATTTCCCAACCTTTTATAAATGTAAAATGAGTAAAGGTTAACACTTTAGAGTTATTTTTTAACAAGAAGTATTTATATTAACGCTTGAAGTTCTAGTACTTGCCTCAAATTCACCAAGATTCAAAGATGATTCATCAATATAGATTCAATGAAGATTCATCAAAACAAAAATATGTAATTACGACATATCATTACAACAACAAGTTATACAAAATACCAAAGTACATAGATCAAACTAGCAAATTGTTGAAGTACACATATTGAACCAAAAGGCCTTGATTAAGGCATATCATTACAACTAAATGTGATAGTACATATATCAAACTGGAAAAATACCAAAGTACATATATCCCACAAATCAATGCTACTCCATAAATCCTTGATCCCCCAACCATTTCCATTGTAAGAAGCTATTTCTTCTATCAAACACTATATTCTTTTCTTGCACTACAAGGTATAACCATGGGCCAACGACTTCGAATGAGAATAAAGTATATGAATATTTTCATTCGAATTTATGATATTGCCAACTTAAATAGAAATTGCATTATAAACATAGCAAACTCATCGCATTGATTATAGATCTCCTAGTACAACTAGTCCTTCTCATTGAAGCCTCTCCCTAATTTTAACTTTTAAATTTTATAAGTAATTTTATAATTTTTTATGACAAAATGCACATCTCGGGGAAATCCACCTGGGACTTCCCCTCATTTGAAGGACGATACCCAAGGTAAACAGATCAATTGTAGTTTTGTCAACCTAACCCAACGATGACATCGAGTGAGGCCCATAATATCCATGGAGGCAACCTTGACCCTGTGACCTCCTACTTGTAATTCACAACACTCAACCACTCGAACTTACCCACCATGCTATAAATAATCTTATAATTATCATTTAAGAGTGTAAAATTTGAAGAATGGATTTGATAGATTGATGTTCTCACCAAGAAAATATTTTGTTGGATTGGTGATTCATGTTCCTTGCCAAGTACGAGAGTTGTGTGTTTAACAACTTGCAATCATAAAGTTATTTATGATACTAGAGTTGTGTCTTCTCTTTCTTATCTCTCTATTTACAAAAATGATATGAGCCGTTACTTAAAAGATATATGAGGAAGTATTTTAATATACTTTGAGTTTACGAACATGGGGATCTTAATATGATTTATGCTTTCTATGACTTATGTAACCAACATACACCAAGAAAGTCTTTATATTCCAAATTGAAAATGATATCTTTGAAGTAATGAATCATACAATATTGACAATTAGAGATTGAATAAATAGGGAGCACAATACCTTGAAAACTTTTATGAACTGGAATAATGTTACAGAGTTGTGTCTTCTCCTTATGCGACCCCTAGTTACATGACTCAATAAGTTATAAAAGAAACAACACTTTGCCAAATATCTTTGGATATATGAATGAACTATATCACTTTCATGACAATTACATGTTCATCTAAATCACTTCGCTATGACTCCTCAATGAACCACTTATCTATAACAATAAAGGAAACAAATTGGGAATGAGTCTCCTATTTCTCAAGGCATACAAATCTCTCCAACCATTGTATGCAAACATATGTCTCAAACCAATTAGATTTGTATAAAAAGATTTAAGAACAACAACACTCACACGAAGAATTTAATCTCATTAAATTGATATTATTTACTCATCATGCAACCTAATTGGTTCACTCCAATTAGGAAGGCTAACATTGAGTAATTTGAGTCCAACAATTAGTTCAAAGTACATATAAACCATTCAAAAATAATCAACAATGCAATAATAAATTTAGTCATCCATTAAAAAAATAAATTTAGTGATCTTCCTCACAGATCGTCTCTCCATAATAAAATTAAGTTGTTGTATGCAATGGAAATGACTTGAGCTCTTAGAGAACTTGTACTTTTGCCCTGGTTTTTTTCGAGGGGAAAGAATCACTCATGGGAGGTGTAAATAATGAACCAACCCCCATGTTATTAGCCTTGTGTCTCACCACCCTATCAATCTCTAATTTAATCCCTATTT
Organism: Picea glauca; assembly: GCA_000966675.3. Classification (NCBI taxonomy): domain Eukaryota; kingdom Viridiplantae; phylum Streptophyta; class Pinopsida; order Pinales; family Pinaceae; genus Picea; species Picea glauca. The sequence goes on along the minus strand of JZKD02S1541977.1, from coordinate 3,652 downwards.
GGGTTGGGAGGAGAGTCAACATTGAGGTTTGGCTCTATGTGGAATTATCCATCCACTCAAGTATCTAAAGAACTACTCTCTAAGCAAACATGATGTGAAGTTGTGGGTATCAATGTTCCTTAGTATAGAATTGCATTTTTTTTACTCTATGTACATAGTTGGATTTGCCATTGGAGAAACCTAGATCATAAACCTTTAACATGTATAGTTTTAATACTCATATCCCTTAGGGTTGGATTTTCAAATATATGTGCAATGATAATGTAGAAGGCAAGAAGTTGGCCCATGTGAACTTATTACTACTTCCTATTTGGGTGTTGTTAATTATTTTTGTACTTACTCCTCATAGTAATACAAACTCGACATCTTGGCCTAGCCATGTATGTGTGAACTATCCACTTAAGTTCACTTTGTATTAGTATAAAATTATAACTCATTGCAATTCCTTAGGGTTTGGAATCTCCCAGAGGGAGTGTGATGCACATCTAGTTTTCAAGAGTGTTTATCTCATTAGGTTAACACCTTTCCCCTACATTTCACTATTATTTGAATTGGTACATTTATGATAAAGATGACCATGGACATACATAATCTACCGATAAAAACATGGATTTAGAGGTAGGCATTATACATAACATGGAGAGTTTTAAGTTTTTCCAAATACACCAAAAAAATAGCCTTGTAAAGACACATAGTTTGAAATAAAATTCGAAGGTCACAATTTATATAGAAGATTCACTCATTTGGCTACTTCATCTCACAAAGTCCATATTTTAGTCACACCTTCACTTCTAGAAATATGTGATTACTAAGTTACTGATAAATCCTTTTTTAGGTTTGTAGATCCATATAGATTAATCATACTTCCATAGGAAATCTCTCCAAAGAGGCCCTTGTATGAAAGCAACATAAGGCACAACAATTGAAAGAAAAACCCACTCTTCTTTTGCACTGATATAAAAAATTGCACCATTATGATGGTCACCCTTTATCCTAGCCCCATTTCTTAGAAAGGAGCCAAATTTTGGGGCCAAGCGGTAAGTTGTATTGAGATGATAAGAGTTTTGTGGTAATGCGGTGTTGTGTTCTTTTTTATTAACAATTGAATAATGCATGTTATTTTCTTGTGATTTCATAATTGAATACTTTCATATCTTCGTGCTCACCAAGACTTTTTCATTGAATTGCCTAGTGTGGCTCTATGCAGAGTGAGAAATTGTAAGCATTTAGAATATTGAATAATTTTGTAATTATTTTGATATAACGATAGTTAAATTGACCTTTATCTATAAATGTCATAGGTATTTCATGCTTGTTTCTACCTTTATAATTTGGAACAACATGGTTGATAATTATAACTATGGTCATTTTTTATTTACTTATGAGGTTTCTTACCATCCATGCCACGCTGGATAAAATTGTTGCCATGGGTACAAGTTATGAAACTCTATTAGTTTTCATCCTATGGTTCCAACTTGTAACCAAACATGGGAGAGAATGGAAGTCAATAGATGTATTAACGCTCATTCAAACTCACCATTGAACCAACATTCTAGTAGTTGAATTGGAAACCCTCTTTTCAAAGGAGGGGAAGGGGGTTCAAATCCCTCCTAGAGTTTTGAGTTGATACCTAATGAAGCTTGCATCAAGTTTCAAAATATTACTTTTTGGAGGAAAATGGATGTGGTTGTTTAATGTTAAAGGATGGGACACAACTTTTGACTTGTTTAGGCTATTATATTTGAGGCCTTTGATTGAGAAAACATCAGTGGTTCAACATATGTTGGTCATTTTATGATTGTAGGTTAACCTCACTAGGATGGGTAGTTGTTGTGTCAACTTTTACAATATTAAAAATAGTTCCTCTTTCTATACAACTTTACACATAAGTGACATTACAAACACCCATACAATAACTAGCACTTTAGTTATTTGTCTGCATTGTCATTTAAGATACTCTAGAAAATGATTTTCCTATCATAAAAATGTTTTTATTTTGCTAAAGTTCTACACATTTTTGGCTAGAATATTAACATCATTTACATAGATTGATTTAAATTTAAATGAAATACCATTCAATGGTAGTTACTTCACTCCTTTCCTCTTTATAACATCACCCATGTACCATAACTTGGTGAACCTTCAAAAACCTCAAACTCTTCCATTATTTATGGAGATTGTCCCTTAGTACCTCAAACTCTTCCATTATTTATGGAGATTGTCCCTTGGGACCATATAGAAGAATTTTTTGACTGATTTTATTCATTATTATTATTATTGTTTCCAGGTTGCACTACCCGAGGAAAACCACATAGTACTTTCCCTCATTTCAAGGACGGTACTCAACATGGCCAGAAGCCATTACAACAATATACTCGTTAAGATCTCAACATATCACTTTGCGAGAATTGAACCTAGGTGGGGAGGATAACAATCATTCCTCCCAACCACCAGAGCTAAACCCAATTGATAGACAAGATTGAATGATATAGAGCTAGAGTTGTAAAAAATGTATTGAGAAGAAAGTGTGACACTGAAGTCAACGAATAAGATGTCCTTAATATCATATTGAATAAAATCATATATAAATGTAGCGAGTTGATGACCATGATAGATATCACCTACTCTCACCAAATGGGTATGAAATTTGCAATGCACAGAGTTGTAGTTTCTCGTGTCTCGTCGGTGAAATGAGAACTGCTTCAATCAAAATGTTCTTTGGAATGTTGTTCTAAATTATGAACCATTCTAAAGTGTTGTCTCCATTGCAATAACGTAGACATAATTCTCCATTTAACTACTCACATATAATATTTCCAATCTTGTTTGTAGACTTAAAAACATTAGAAAAAGGCCCAAAGTAAATATAGATTATAGAAAAAAAGAAATTGTATTAGTGTCCATAAATGATAACTCATGTTTGTGAGATAAGCATTTCACTTTCAAAAGTCATTTTTAATAAATGATAATAATTTAATTTTAAGGCGATGTCCAAGCTAGACACCAAATTGGTGTATGAGACCCCTTGTTTGTGGCACACGAGACCCTCTCCCCGCAGGGATTATGCCCACTCAAACTATACGAGAAATAAAGAAACGGATGAGCCATATCTACCTTTGTTATATTTTCTCATCCACATTTCACTGGTGAGATAGTCAAACTATTAGGCCATTCACTAGGGCTTCATTCTCACCTGAATGGCTTTGGCATTAATTCCGAAAACATGAGTTGGTACATGATACTCAGTCCCAGTTCAGTTTTGCACACAGTTCACACTAATAATAAACATCAACACACATAATAAACCTATTCAACCCTACAACAAGATCCCTAAAAAAGGATATACCTGAAACTTCTATTGTATTGCAATCATTATATACAATTGATTAACCTTCCTCTATTTGTGATTGGTATGTAAACAAATCCTTGATAGAAACTAAATATTTGGGAAGGAGTTATACATTCCTCTCCTCAAATATGAGGTGTGCTACATTTTCACCACAAGAGCATCACTTCTTGTTGACTATACATCAAAAGTCATTGTGGAAAATGGACCAACATTGAGATTAAGAAAGAAATATTCAAAAGGTAGCATGATCACTAGGTTTCAATGATCATTCATGTAAATATTAATTATTTAAAATTCATACTA
>JZKD02S1541966.1:0-10453 GCA_000966675.3 Picea glauca | reverse complement strand
TTTTGTCCTCCAACTGCTGCTTCTTGAGTTTCTCCTAAAGCTTGAGGCAAGGCTAAAGGGTTGGGACAAAACTGGCTTGGCAATTTGGCAGAGTTCATTTGCTATGATTTTCCTCTTTTGAATTAGTACCCCTACCCCTCCTTTTATAGGCTAGAAGGAGCTAGGGTTTTGGATGAACTCTCGGCCATGCATGGCGGGGAGTTCTAGTTAACTCACCAAAAGCTTCTCGTTTCGTCGGCAACTTTCCGTTTTTTGTGTTTTTTTAGGTATCCGCAGGCTGTAGTGGGTCTGCTAGCGGGTACCCGCGGGCTGTAGTGGGCCTGCCAGCGGATGCTTTTTTAAAAATGGAGTTTTTAGAAGAGTTGTTCATCATGGCTTTGGCAATGAAGGGCAATGAGTTGGCCTGATGCCAGGTAAGCATGTGTGGTGCAATTTAGGGTTATAACAGTAACCTATGGAACGTGTTACCAGATGTTGCATAGAGACCGCCACAAACAAAGATGGGGAACAAACACCTAGCTCTAGAGTGGGAGCAAGACCCCAAGGAAGGTTCCCCTAACATTGGTTTGTAACCATTATATAAAAATTTCTTGAATATTGTTCTTTAAAAGTGTGATCAATAATCGATCACCATATGAATGCTTTCATAGTTTTTAATGGTAAAAGAACAAAAAGTTTTTAGTAGATGCTTTTAAGGTTTGCAATTTTAAAAAATAGATGTTTTTATGATATGCAACTTTAAATTTTATTTTTTTAAAGGTAGGAAAAAATCTACAATAGTCGGGGCTATCGACCTAGTTTATGTTGATACAATTTCAAGACTTCAACGTGCAACTACATCATCGTGTGCAAAGAAAACCTACCCACCTAAAATAACTTCTTGGTGGTCCTTAAGGGGATAGACTTCCTCTCCTGCCAGATGCATCTAGGTCTTAGGTCATTAACATGTTCCTCACATATGAGGAAGACAAGCTCTTAATCAATCAAAAGCAGTTTGAGGTCATACTTCAGGGCTAAAAGGCGATTTCACCCTAGATACTATATGTAAGAAAGTTAGCATCCTATAATACCATCATTGAAGCTACAGCGTTGGGGTTGTTATCGCAGGATTTGTACTTGTGCAAAGCCCACCACAAGTCCTCAAGTCTTGCGTATATATGGAAGATCCTACCACTATCACCTTAGTAAGAAATTCTCTCGTTTTAGTGATGGAGGAGGTCCACCATGGGGGAGGCTTCCCCAGTGACCTCAAGGGATCAAAGTAGCAAGTAAAGTAGCCAAGCCTACAACCCCCTCTCTTGATCACCTAAAGATTGGTCTAGGTCACGATGGTAGAAAAGATATGAAGTTGTTTGAGTACCTACCCAGAACAAGAACACTTTATAGCATATATGTAGTGATTTCCAAGTTCAAACATACAAGAAATACCTCTTGAAGACACTAGACAATGAAAGTTGTTATGGCTGTTATGAATTTGCAGCAATGAACAGTAGTACAACAACAATGAATAAATTATAACAACAACAACAGTTATTCTTCAGAAATGCAACAATTGACGAGGAAAACTCATCATAAATCCACTAGATTAATACCCAATTGTTAGATGCACTTTCTGAATGAGTTAAGCCACCAATAAAGAAGTGTATGCAGCAAATTAAAGAGTTATCAGGTGGTTGTAGCAAACTTTTGCAACATTAGCAAGTTTACTAGCAAATTATTAAGTGTTAGTGTTAGAAATGTTAGTAGAGAGCTTGAGAGAATTGAAAGAGAGTGTTTGTCAATCAATTTTACCACAAGAGAGTTGTAAAATCAATGCCTTTGAGGGCTATGGAGTCTTTATAACAGTAAATACAACGATACTTGAAGATTGGACTAATGGAGACTAAGAGGTAGGGCTTAAACTCTAAGGTGCTAGCACATTAGGGCCTTACGGTTTAAACCTTAAAGAGAAGGATTGCTAGAGTGCAAGCACATTTGGGCTCTAGCAACCTTTTCTCTCTTCTTAATGCTTCAACTAGTTCAAAATCAAATGTCTAGGGCTAAAATCCTAAAGTGCTAGCACTTTAGAGCTTTAGGATACTAACCCTAGCAAGGATTCCTTCACCAATTTTGGACAAAATTAACCTTGTGAGAGGAGGAAGCACTCATGCTCCTCTCTTAGGGTTTCACAGCATGAAAAAGTAAAATTACCATGAAACATTAATAGCATGAAAATAAAATTGTAGAAATTTCACTAACTTCACCAAGATACCATGAGATAAAAACCCTAAAAGCAGAAATTCCATCCAAAAATCAGCAAAGGCACTCCACAATTGATCCTCCAAGCATAGCGCATGAGCAAAAAGAGCTAGTAGCCCAAATAGGGTGAAAATTTCAGAGGTATTCTCTCTCAAAGGAGAGTTGTGATGATCCAAAAATGAAATTAGGGTTTGTCTATTTATATGAGACAACCCTTATAGATTTGTCCACATAAATTTGTCAACAACAAAATAGAAAGAGGGTCGACCCCTTAATTTGCCTCTACATAATGCCAAAATGAAATATACATCAAATAAAAACCTAAAAAGAGTGACGTCATGCTCCAAGGTGAAACATTGGGCATCCAAAGGCCATGTGGCATCCTCCAAGGTGAAAGAGTGTGAAATGAGGGACGATGTCACCCCCAAGCCATGCAAACCATCCGGAACTACACCATCCATCAAACCCTAGCCCAAATGGTGACGTCAAGGGCTAGATGGTGACGTCATTCAAGGGCTAGATGGTGACGTCATAGGCCTCCAAAGGCCACGTCCAAGTGTAAGAGGAGTGCAATATCGTCCCCAGGTGATGCCAAGGTGCCTCCAAAGGAAAAATCCCCCATCCTCTGTGCACAATAGCTCTAGAGTGCTCTGCCCAACCTGTGGGCTTCCAGCCCATGTATGTGGCATAATGCCCAACCTGCTCAAAACGAAGCTCATCTGTCCATCGTCCAAGGTTCCAAGGGTGTGAGAGACACTATCTGAGGATGTTGAGTCACTGGATGACTCACTGCTCTCCATCACACATGCCAAAGTTCTGCAATAAGGCACAATATCCCCAGCGCAACCCAAGATGTCCCTCAAAGAACCATGTTAGGGCCATTCAAAACAAAGCAGAATATAAGACAAAGTAAACCAATGTTCATAAGACACATTAGTCCTTAAATCATGCAAAGTAAGTTGATGCCTAAGATATAAGCCATGTAAACAATTCACCTCAGTATCCCCTTCAAGTATCACCCAAACCCAAGACCTTGTGAGGGTTAATAGGTTTAAGTATGGCAGGGCCTTCATCCATCCCTATTAAGTGTGCCACCTAGACAGGAAATAAATAACCTAAGTAGAGAGATAGGTCCCGAGAGTGACAAAGGAAAGTAAAAACCCATCAAGAGTAAGTGTGAAAATGTTATGGTTTAAGGCTTCCTTCATGTTTTATGGTGCCCATCTCTATGAGCATTTTTGTTGAGGGTGTGCTTGCTCTTAAGTTACCCAATATTTGTGTGCCACCTTTTTCCAAACCCCTTCATTAGTCATCTTTCCAATCCCTACTTTCATTTATAATTTGCTTCGAGGGTCCCCCTTTGTGGGTTTCCAAGTTTTAGCATTACTTTTTTGGGACCGGGGAGAGCACTGAATAAGTAGAACTCAAGTTGGACCGGCTTTTGGTGGTCTTTATTTGCTATGTTCACTTTCTTTTTAGCATCACTTTCTTATTCTTTTATAGCAGTTGCAACCTACCTCTAGGTCGTCAGCCCCTTTCTCATGAGAGCATGGGCCATAACCGAAGTTTAGGATATGTGAAAGGTTTTATGATAGAAAATGTTAAGCATGGTCGGGAGTGGAACGTTACCCTTGGGAAGGCCCCCCAGTATTACCCCTTTTTCCCTAGGTGGTGACAACATGGGACTAAGGCACAAAAGTTGACCACCAAGGTGAAACAAAGCAACCAAAACAATTTCTCAAGCAAGTGATCCACTATCCAACTTCAACCAATGATCCTCATCCACATGCCCAATAAATTAAACACAACACCTTGCAAAAAAAAAGGACTAACCATACCTCATGGTGACGCTGGCTTACCATGCCCCATACCCTGGGTTGCTTGAATGTGACAAGCCTTGGTTGATGCAACTGGGAGGCAAAGCAGGGGGGTTGTTGGGCTGCCATCTATGGACATGTTGATCATCATCATCATGGTGTAGATCATGTTCTCCATTGTAGGCCTTGAGACATGATCTCCTCCAGTTACCCCTAGGCATGGGGGGGTAACAGGGGTCATGTGCCTTCAAGTAGCATCTAGTCTTAGTCCCATACATGAGACCATATACTACTCTCGGTTGTAGTTTAACCTCTTGTCCGAGAGGAAGCTTCAAAAATTAGTTGCAATCTATATAAACTTACAATTAATATCATATTTAATAATTTTAAATATTGTAGTATCATAAAGATTGTAAAATTTAATGGGCAAGCTCAAGTGGTTGAGTGCTTTAAATTTCATGCAAAAGGTCTCGAGGTTATCTCCTAGATAAACTGTCTCTGTTGTATGCTTCACTTGATATCCTAATTGGATCAAGTGCTATAACCAACACCAACAAATTTACACTAAATTTCATTCAAAAATATGAAAAAGTGCTCAAAGGTTTTCCTACAAATTTTTTCTTAAAAAATTATACAAATCTTAAGTTGTGATATGCACTTTTCTTTAAGTGCAAAGTTGGATGTCAATTTGTAACCTCATTCAAAAGTAATCCTCCTACACTCATAAGAAGCAACAAACTCCTATATATTTGGACCACGAATACTAATATGTTCTCTTTTGAATGAATTCAAACTTCCATCGACTTTTATTATCATAAAGATCTAATCAATGTTATTCCTTTCATGGTAGAGAACGTGAGATGAATATGTTAAATTTCGTTTACAGGAAATGCTACAAAGTAATGTGAGCATGGAAAGCTGTATTTAAGTCTAAACTTTCAATACTATTTTTGAAATCTTGAATAAATAACCACAGATACAAAGGTCATACTGTAATAAAAGGGCAACATATGAAGTGCTTTGCTACATATCAAACATGCTATGAACCTTTTAACTTGTCATAACTGTATTCCATCCATCCAAAATCGCCGTATGCTAGCCGAAACATGCAAAATCCTAGTCATACTTTGCCAAATGCTCTACCATTTCACATCAATCTGCCTTGTCCCTTGTCCAAGCCGACAGGCTCTCTTATGAGCTGAAATGTAAGTTGTATAAAAAGTCAGTTACTAAATAAGTAAAAACTCGGTTATTGTGGTTTTTATAGATCATGCAAATATAAAAGAAGATAATCAAAGACAACAACCATTGAATATGACAAGTTGATTACATACAAAAGTCTCTATGTCAGGAGGTGTATCGAGTTCAATATGGTCAAGACATGAAGTTGCATCAAATGCACTAAAAGCTTAGGCAAGTTTTTTTAGCTTGAATGTGACCAGATTCAGCGAATCCTGGAATGAGATTTTCGGTCCGAAATTCTCCAAAGGAGAAGGGCTCTAAAGAGACTCATCACAAAGAAATAATTCATCTAGAAGTTGTTGCGAATCAACCCTTAACTGAGATTCTCATGCCAACAATGTCAAATCATCCAAACTTATATCTTTATTCATTGAAAATGCTGCATATATTTTCATGAGATGCACACTTCATTCAAATGTTGCTGTATTGAGATCAGAGTTTGATATCCGGCTTTCCGCCAAGAATGCAGAGCTCATATTTGCCTGACCACAGTCCCTGCCATGTTGAATCATTCAAGTTTATGTCTGTATGGTCATTTAGTCCCTTCCATGTCCTGTCATAATTTACCTGCTCATTTAGCCCCTGCCATGTCGTGTCATAATTCGCCTGGTCATTTAGCCCCTGCCATGTCAAATAATTCTAACTTGCATTTCCCTGAACGATTGCCACATATAAATCTGCAACCTTATATCCATATAGTTTAAAAGTTCGAACTATGTCCATGACTCGACATCAACACAGCATAAGATGGAAGTAACCATGTATTATTGAATTTAGAAATGGGGGGTAACCTTAAACTGGATAGTTGATTTCAAGTGAATTCACATCTTGTTACAATTACCTGGCCACGACTGTCCATAATTGTTTTACTTTGACAGTATCAAGATCTTCTTGCCACTTTGCATGATGTGGTAGTTCTGGAGTTGATATCACAGGGATTAGTAGATCGGAGATCCGCTATATGGACTAAACTCGTAACCTCGGTTTCTTGAGGTATTTCATTTTGACAAACTACCTATATTGTTGTAGATAGAATACTTTTGAAACAACAAATTCACCATTCTTGTCATCCTCGAGAATTACCCAATTTGTCTTCTCAGAGCTTTCCCCCTTTCCAGTGCTCATATAGAGAACTGTTCACAACAACAGGCCTCATTTTGCCTGTTTTAAACCAACAATTATCTTCGATCTTGCAGCATTTAGCAGCAGGTTTTAGCTGTCATATGGAAAAATCATAAATGACATACGCTTCCATCTCGTTTGACTCCTGTCAGGTATCCAACAGTGATATGGATTAGTTAGAAGCAGGTAATCCATCATATATATTAAACATCAAGCATCAATACATAGAAAAATGCTGGTAAGAAAAACTTAAAAGGTAGCTGTAGTTACCAGGCAACTTTTCAGAATGGGTATAGCAGATTTCATCATCTTCCTTAAGTGTGGGAACGAATTAATCAATCAATCAGTGGGTTGGGTCAGCCATTTCCCACTCCAACTTTTGCTGCTAAGTGCCCTCGAAGCTCTTGGTAAGATGGGTCAAATCTCACTTCATGAGAGAGAGGCAAATTGCAATATTTGATTCAGTGGAACCTACAAAACTCATGAAGTGATTCAGTGGAATATTTGATCGGTAACATTTTCTAATACATTTTTCAGGAGAGAGAGGCAAATTGCAATATTTGATTCAGTGGAACCTACAAAACTCATGAAGTGATTCAGTGGAATATTTGATCGGTAACATTTTCTAATACATTTTTCAGGAGAGAGGCAAATTGCAATATTTGATTCAGTGGAACCTACAAAACTCATGAAGTGATATGGCCAACACTATCTACTCCATGGCTTTTTGTGCTAAATGAATCTCGGTAATTGAATTGCTGAATTTTGTAACTAAACATTGAAACTATCAAACGATGAAAAATAATTGAAAGGAACATCATTGTCTCTGAATTTATCCTAGAAGAGTTTAGGCATATGTAACATCCGTCTTATGTACTCTTTAATTACTTTATGGAAGCACCTCTTGCCTGCCAATACATCTCCACAAATATTTTCTAGATGGAATAACAAACTAATAACAAATTACTTGCTGAAGATAAACTACTATTAAGGAGTATGTTAATTAGTGGATAAACTCAACATATTTTCCACTGAAATTTTTCCTAAAATTTGGTAGGAATTTTGTTGGAAGTTAGGTTCCACCTGATTGATGGGAACTTTGTCCTTATTGGTTTTGGTCCATTTTAAGACAACCCAGATTGTCGAAATTTTGAAAAAATGAATAAATTAAGACAGAACTTTGCTTTGCCCAAAAAAATAAATTCACCAAAAAAATTGAGCTATTCCACTTATTAACTCACTCCATCACATTAATGTGTTGCAAAGGACATGCAAGCTATGTAATATCCTCTTTGGTACGCTAACCAATGATTGCTAAAGTCTCCTAGCTGTAAATGTATCTACACAAGTCTTATCCAGATAAGGTAAGAAATCTAAAAGCATATAAATGGCTACAACCTTCACCAGAATTCTTGCCAAACACCTTTCACTTTCTTGTATTTACAATTTCACTTTCTTGTATCTACAATTCAAGAAGCCAATACTAACCATTTGGGAAATTTTCAAGGATCCATACTTAAATTAAAGTGTAACCTTGGTGAATCTTAATAATTCTTAAAATACCAACCATAAACTGTTTGGCTATATTTTTGTCAAAAATATTCAAATCTCTAGGAATTTTATATAGTTTCTTGAAAATTAGAGATTTTTAAAGTAAAATAATTTTATCCTATAGAATTTGGCCAAATCATTTTTAGAAAAAAAAGAGTAATTGATGATTTTTTTTAGAAAAAAATGGAAAATTAAACCAATAACTAAATTTAACCCCTAAAATTTTCCCCGCTAACCATTCTGAAAATATTGCTAACAAAGCTCATGTTTACCTTCATTGTGGAAGCTTTCAATCAATCCGTACATGCTGTGGCAGGAAATATCACCCCCTTTGAATCCCTAACAGTAGCATGCGCCACACTATTTTTTCCACTGCTTTTTACCAAAATGAGAGAAAGCAACTAGGTAGAGTCAAGGAAATCACTGTCACTGGAGAGAGTGTCCATACACACATCCAGAAAGTGTGATCAAGATGGATTTGTGATGTCTTGCAGACAATTTTTGGAGCACCTTGTAAGATAGTGAAATGTAATATCATCCGGATGAAAAAACCCTTCTGTCATTTCTTGGAGCCCCCCTGTCTGATACCTGCATTTTCCTTTCTTTATAAAGATTGTTGTTTATCTCATCCAATAGTTCATTGGCGTCTTGAAGCGTGGCTTCCTTGCATAATCCATCCATGAGGGTGGTATATGTAATAAAGTCAGGGACATGACCACTATCTTTCATCTCTTGAAATAACTTTATGGCCTCCTTAACATTACCCACTTTGCAAAGTCCATCCATCAATGTACTGTATGTGACAACATTAGGACTCAGGCCCTGCTCTGGAATCTCATAGAAAATCTGTTGAGCTTCATCTATCCTGTGATGCTTGCAGAGTCCATCTATCAATGTATTATAGGTAACTAGGTCAGGCCTGCAACCCTTTTTTGACATCTCTTGAAGGAGCTCCCTAGACTTATCCAGATTACCCACCTTGCAAAACCCATTTATAAGTGTATTGTATGTGATTTCATTGGGCTGATGGCCTGTTTTCACCATAACAGCTAACAACATGAAAATTTCTTGAAGCTCACCCTCCTTGCAACGACCATCAATAAGAGTAGTGTATGTGATAACATCTGGATTGTACCCCTTATCTAACATCTCATTAAGCACCTTGGTGGCCTCCTGCCATTTCCCTTCCTTACAGAGACCATGAATAAATGCATTGTATGTGGGAACATTAGGAGATATATTTTTGTTAGTCATTTCATGAAACAGTTTCTTAGCCTCCTCCAACTTGCCTTCCTTACAAAGTCCATCAATAAATGCATTGTATGTGACAACATTAGGACATATATTTTTGTTAGGCATTTCATAGAATAGATCCATAGCTTCGTTCAACTTTCCTTCCTTACAGACACCATCGATAAGAGTAGTGTATGTGATAACATCCGTACTGTACCCCTTATCCAGCATCCCGTGAAGCACCTTGGTAGCCTCTTGCCATTGCCCTTCCTTGCAAAGACCATCTATAAATGCATTGTATGTAACAACATTAGGACACATGTTTTGTTTGGGCATGTCATAAAAGAGCTTCCTAGCCTCATCCAACTCGTCTCCCTTGCAAAGACCATCAATCAAAGCAGTGTATGTAACGACAGTGGGATTATATCCCTTCTTTAACATCTCATACAATAGTTTCTTGGCTTCTTGAAGATCACCTTCTTTGCATAGTCCATCCATAAGGGTATTAAACATGATTGTATCAGGTTCGTGGCCCTTTTGCAGCATAACAGCTAACAACCCGAACGCCTCGTGGGTTTTCCCTGACTTGCAGAGCCCATCTATTAAGGCACTATAGGTAACAACATTAGGCATCTGTTTTTTGTTCATCATTTGATGATATAGGTTGACAGCGTCCTCTAATCTGGCCTCCCTGCAAAGCCCTTTGATGAGAGTAGTGAATGTTATGACATTTGGAACATACCCACGTGCTTCCATTTCATCAAACACTTTGAATGCATGATCCATCCTCCCTTTTTGACAGTGGCAATTTATGACAATGGCTAAAGTTATGAGATTTGGAATGATATCTGCCTCAATCATAACTCTGTAAAGAGACAGCGCTAATTCATGTCGATTCCCTCGCACTAGGCTGCTTAGCAGAAGATTGCAGGTAATGCTACCCGGAATGGATTTATGTGAAAGAAGCATATAGTTGAAGGTCTCCACTGCCTCTGAAAGCCTGTTGCTTTTACACAATAATGTAATGTGTTTATCTGCATTGCCATTGCCATTGAAAGTATAGGGGGAGTGTGCAGCGCGAGAGGAGGATAGGAGACTTTTCACATGGAAAATGATATGTAGGCTGTGAGGAGGGGGGCTGTGAGGAATGACCGCAAGCGAAATCTTCGAAACGGAAATCAATGGCCTCCTCCTTGCCATCGACGCCATGGCCATGTATTAATCCGGATCAGAATGAGATTGCTTGATGC
>JZKD02S1541955.1:0-10453 GCA_000966675.3 Picea glauca | reverse complement strand
TATATATATATATATATTCTATTGCTTATGGGTTTGAACGAAATTTGCGAGCCGAAAAACACTATATATATTCTATTGCTTATGGGTTTGAACGAAATTTGCGAGCCGAAAAACACCCTACAAATTGGAAGATGGTTTACATTTGAACCACAAATAATATATTAAGATATATTAATATGAATACTATTTGAATAAATATAAACAAATTCTCTTTAAACTTGAAGCTGTCTTTGTCGACCTCCAAGTATATTACATAGTTGAGACTAAATGTTCATTTCTCCCTTTCTTTTCCCTCTTCTATACTTACCCATTTTTCCCTTGTCTTCTTCCTCTCTATTATCCCTTTCTGGTTCTATACTTAGTCACATTTCTATGATAACGACTTCCCGAGTTGGTGGATTGGCAGATGCTCATCTTCATATATATCTTCACATCATGATCCCGACCAACCGCCGTCCCTTTCAATACTTAGCCAATTATCTGACCACCAGGTCCCAGGTTAGTGCTATCAAACTCTTATGCCCCATGTTCCGTCATATACATCTTGCACCCAAAACTTCTGTGATCTGCAATTTATGCTTTTACTAGTGAGAAGTCACTGGAGGTTCAAAAATATTGGCATTAATAAATGAACAATAGATGTTGTTCTGTGAGATACTTACCCCTTTTCCCTTTTCTCGTTCCCCTTTATTATCCCTTTCTAGTTATATACTTAGTCACCTTTCTATGATCGCGGGTTCTTGGGTTGGAGGACTGATAGATATTCATCTCCATCTGTATCCTCACATCACGAGTCTGATCGACCACCATTCCTTTCCATACTCAGCCAATTTTATGGCCACAGTTTCTAGGGGTGGCGCTATCGAACTCTCCTGCCTCTTGTTCCATGATATACATCTTGCACCCATAACTTTTTTGATCTACAATTCCACCCCAGACTCCTTGAACTCACAATCTTCACTCTACTCAGGTTCACAAATGCTTCAAAGCATCTATCATTGCCTTCCATCCCCACCACCTTCGCGCCCTTCCCAATGCACATTAATTATGGTTTTACTTGTTGATTTTTTAATAAGACAGGTTTAAGCATGAAGTTCATTCCATTTTAGAATTTTACTTAAACCATAGATAATTTGTTGTAGCAACCAAGATCACAAGAATAAACACCATCCACAAGTACACAAGAAGTATCCTGGGAAACTCTTCTCAACAAGGGAAGAAAACCCATCCAATCCTTTGCTATATTCTTCAAGAGAAAGACCTTCACCACCAAGAAAACCTAGCACACAAAAGGGTGTTCACAAACCCTAAAATACTAGTGCCCAAGAGAGGTGCGCACTTTTCCCAAGTAGATGTACTTGATGAAATTTCCAAACTCACACAAAATATATGATTCCTCAAAGGGGAGTTTACCTTTACTTATATTAGACTTGACCTGTCAACATAAGTGTCATTCGACACAACATGGCCAACCTCTCTATTTCATAATATACTTAGTATTAACCGGATTATTTTTCTTTTACATTAATTATCAATCACATTAAGGTGGGGCCGACATGTACCCTTTACATTACAATTAGGGTTACATGCAGTTTTGACTCTTGAAAAATATATCAAGGGATCTCATACACCCACTAGTGCTCAACCACTAGGGGCACATCCATATGGTTGTCCATATCTCTAGCTCACTTCATTACACAAAAGAACCACTTCTTCACTAGGGCTCAACCACTAGGATCACATTCACCTGTGCTCATCCACATGCACGTCCACTCAACATATCTTCTTTCCCACTGCATTACACAAGAGATTCATCTAGAGTTTCTTATCAACTCTCTGCTTAGAGGAGGCTAATACATCATCTTCATTTCTGTCTCATGACGATGCACCCAACACTTTGGGATTTCACACATTCACCTTGTGCTCAACCACATGCACGTCCAACTTTGCATATATGATTTCTCACTGCGTTACACATGAGAATCATCTGGAGTTATTCTCAACTCTCTGTAAGGAGGAGGCCATCTCTATGTTCCAGATCTGTCTCAGATAGGAACCACACACCCCTCTCAAGGGCTCTCTCTCAGGTTTGTGTCCTAGAGAATGTCCCATGTAGCTGCAATCATCAACACTCCCTCTCAGCTAGGGAGGCATTCTTCATCATACCAAGTCTCACACAGATGTACTTTGAACTTTGTCTTGGATATAGTCATTAAAACTCCCTCCTAAATAGGGAGGTATCCTTCACCAAGTTAATTTGGTGAAGATGTCTGTAATCTGCTCATGTGTAGGAAGGTACTGCATGTGTACTATTTTTCTTTGTATAATGTCTCTAATATAATGATATTTTATATCAACATGTTTTGATTTATCATGAAACATTGGGTTCTCAAAGAGATTTACACACAGATTTGGTTATCATCATAGAATCCATCCCATTATCAAGTAAATCTGTCAGAAGCTTATGGAGTTGCATTGCTTCACACACTCAATGATACATACTTTGCTTCTGTGGTTTTCAAGCCCACCGAGCTTTGTTTCCTATTGAACCAGGAAACCATGGAAAACTTCAGGGTTAAACAACAACCAGATGTTCTCTTCTAGTCCACTGTACATTCTGCTCAATCTATATTAGCATATCCTGCAAACTGAAGTTCACACTGGAGGCATATCTCAGGCCATATCCAACTGTTCCTCGTATATATCTCAATACATGTTTTTATGTTGTCCAGTGAGTCTATCTCGGTTGACTCATGGAATGACTAAGTAAATTTAGTGCATAGCATGAATCAAGTACGGTGTTAACCAGATATAGTCTCGTCTGAATAATCATCAATATTTTTCTTCAAATCCATCACCATGGATTTGCATTCTATCATACTGAACTTCTTTAGTACTTCTTCTCTTTGGGTACATGAAAATACACTGGGCACCCAAATATCCTGAAGTGTTCAATCTTAGGCTTCACTTTTGTGAAGGCTTCTTCAAGAGCTATGTTTTTCGAAGTCTGGTGAAGGCTCTTGTTCTGAACATATACTGTGTCATGCATGCTTCAACCCATAGAATCATAGAAGGATTCTGATCATGCATTATTGCATTGGTTGCCTCAATGATGGTTCTATTCTTCCTCTTTCTCAAATAGTTTTGGCTCCCTCTGAAGAATAAACATTTGCCTTTGTTGTTAACTTGTCTAGAATAAGAAAACAAGAGGAACCAAAACAATAATATCTCCTAAAGGAGAATGATGACTACATCTCTAGAATCAAAACAATTTAAGGAATGTTGCCACACCTACAACACCTACTTGTAATGTAGCAAAATTTAGAAATGTAGGTTTAGAGAAATGACAATTACAACAATCAAACCTGGAGTCTTCACTTCCAGTGTGTTTTTTCCTTTGAATGCACTGAGATCCCTTTGGATCCATGACTTCAATAAAAGGTTCCTTCCTCCTGCAATTTCCCTCATGACAATGATACATATAATATATATAGAAGTGCATACATGAGGGTAATGATATGATTTCTCCAATGGCACCTGGCTGATCTTTGTCCTCTTGACATCGTCATGAAGATGGTAGTCATAGTGTCACCTTTTTGTATCACCCACAATAAGAATTCCTCTGAAGTCTTGTCTTCCAGGAACTTGAATTTGCTTGATCCATCAAGCTTATCTTCCATCATAGTTATGTTCATCATAATTTTAGATTCTTCACAAACCCTTGTCAACTGGCCTAGAAAACCTAATGGCTACGCTAGGCTAGCACTTTTAGGTTTTGTTGGACTTATGACTACCAAAAATAAGCCTTCGAAATATAGGAGAAAAATGGTGAGCTGAAGAGGTCCTTCAATGAGTTGCATAAACCCTAATTATGATTTTTTTGCAAAAATAGCGAAACTCTAGAAACCCTACGGCCAAAAAATCAAAATGCTCAGAAATGCAATATGAAACTTGCTAGGGGTGTGCTGAAGGAGGCCATACACTCCTATGAACTTTTTTAGCCCCAACATCCAAGTGACAAGTGCTGAAACTCCTCAAAGAGGTAGGTCGTATGAAATTTCTGGAAACCCTAGGAGGGTCGTACGGTTTTGCAGAAGAGAGAGAGAGGATGACTGAAATTTGCTTGTGCAATGGGTTCTTTAATACCTATGCTTTCATTCCATGTTTATTTTTCAATAATCTAGGTTTAAGCATGAATTTCATTCCATTTTAGCATTTTACTTAAACCATAGACTATTTGTTGCAACAACCAAGATCACAAGAAGAAACACCATGCACAAGTACACAAGAAGTATTCTGGGAAACCCTTCTCAACAACGAAAGAAAACCCAGCCAATCCTTTTCGATATTCTTCAAGAGAAAGAACTTCAGCACCAATAAAACCTAGCACACAAAAGGGTGCTCACAAACCCTAGAAGACTAGCGCCCAAGAGAGGTGCACACTTTTCCCAAGTAACCCCTTCCTTGTTCTCCAAAACCACCTTTGAAAGTCTCCGTAGGAGACTCCATTCATTTTTTCCTTGAAAGTTATATTGAACTTTCTCTTAAAGATTCTACTGTAGTTTTCCAAATTCATTGCATTGAAAATCCTCCATTCATTTCTCCTAAAGAGTCACTTGAGAATTCTCCAAACCTTTCCCTAAAGGAATCTCTTGAAATTTTCCCTGTTTGGTCTACATCCCCAAAGTTTTCCTTCTTAAGTCATAAAAAGGAACTTTTAGAAATCCCTCAAAATTCTTTTCCATAAATCCCTCTTGAATAAGAAGAACCTTTCAAGGCTTATATAAATCCCCTTATTCCTGAAAGTTCTCAACTCATACTTGATTACCTAGCTATGGGAGGGAAAATACCACAAAAACAACAACCCCCTCCTCCTCCACCAAGCATTTTCAATAAAGATGCTGCTAGATATTCCCCTTTGAATATTCCTAGTAATTTACATGATTTTCCTGATAATTATCTAAAAATGTTACCAAAATTTAATGGAGAAAGTGAAATTACAACAGTTGAACACCTAGCCTTTTTTGATGAGTTTTCTGACAATTTTGGACTTGAACATGAGGATGTCTATATGAATCTATTCGTCCAAAAATTTGAAGGGGAGGTGAGAACCTGGTTTAAGGGACTTCCTCCAAATTCTTTAGATTCTTGGGATGTATTAGAAATCGCTTTCCTTAGGTAGTGGGGAGAGAAGCACCATTTGCATTATTTGACTGAGTTTGGAAGTTTAAAAAAGAAATTTAATGAATTTGTCTTGGATTTTATTAAAAGATTTAATAAAATGTATAACAAACTCCTAGCAGATGTTAAACCTTCACGAACAACTACAAAAGTTACTTTTGCAGGTTCCTTTGATCAATCCAAAAATTTAACAAACATGTAAGATGATGCAGTGGAAATTGAATCTAATACGGTTGCTTGAGGAAAGACTAAAATTAAAACTGAAATTGGTGTAAGAGAATATATAAAACCAAAAGAACACGCTGGACCATCAGGAATATCCAAAAATATTCAGGATAGTAAAATTGAAGAGATGTCCAAAATCATTAAAGACTTGTCCAATACATTAGCCATGATGGAATTTGAAAGAATAAGGCTCGAGAGAGATAATAATCCAAATCAATTCAGTAGAGAATTTAACAATCTTCCTCAATTTCTTAAAAGAGAGAATCAAAATAATGCATAGTCCATTCAAGCACCTTTAAAAAATGAGAATATGTTAGATGATACTATTGAAGAAGGAGAATTTGAAAATGTTGATGAAGAAATGAATAATTTAGAAGATGAACTTTTAAAATCATATGTGACCCAAGATGAATATGAGAAATCCTTAAATGAAAAGGATAATCATAATCCAATAGATATACAATCATCTCAATATAGTTTTTTCTCAGATTTATTACAACCTAAAATGCATAAAAATTATGGCCTTAGGCCTAGACAGAATGAAAACAAAGCAAATGAACAAAATCAACCTAATAAAGTTATTGTAAAGGATAAATCTAAAAAGGCTTTTGCTTCTAATAAAAAAATTGATCAACCATCTGCTAAAAGAATAGAAGGTGAACATAGGGAATTAGAAAAGATTAGCAATACCTTTAATTTAGAATACGAGATAAGTAAGATTAAAATCCATGTTCCTTTAATTGAATTAGCAAATAATCATTTGTACCAGAAACAAAATTAAAAAATGATTGATTGTTCAGTTCCTACAGTACAAGTTGATGCAATTAATTTACAAGAGGAACACCCTACTATAATGTTTGGTCCACATATTGAAGAAACAAGAGATACAATAGCACCGTTTTATGTCACTCTGGCCATTCATGATCATTTTTTACATAATTGTATGCTTGATTAAGGAGAATCTCACAACCTTATGCCAAAATCAATTATGGAAAAATTAGGAATGGAAATAACTAGACCTTACCAAGATCTTTATTCATTTGATTCTAGGAAAGTTAAATGTTTAGGAATGATTAAAGACCTAGTAGTCAATCTTGCACTAATTCCAATAAAAAGTATAATGATGGATGTAGTCATTGTTGATGTACCTGTTAATTATGATATGTTATTTTCAATATCATCGTGTGTGAAATTGAGTGGATCATTATAATTAGACATGGCTTATGCAACTATCCCAATTTTTGGAGGTGAATTTAGAAGACTATATAGAGAAACAAAATTGGCATACACGGTTAGTGATCCAAAAAATACCAAAAACTATCCTATTTATTGTGAAGAACAAGACTTGGGATCCTTTATTTTCTCTGTAAATATTGAAACTGAAACGTGTACATAAAATGTAAATATTTCTTTGGATGAAAATAATCATGAGGGAATGTGGAAAATGTACTTTGATGGAGCTTCCTCTTGGGAAGGATATGGAGTTGGTGTCTTTTATTTTTTCACCTTCGGGTAATAAAACTATTCCATTCTCTTTCGGGTTGTATTTTGAGACTAATTCTACAAATAATGTTTGTGAATATGAAGCTTTGGTTTTGGGTTCGTAAATAACAAGAAAATTGAAAATTAAACATTTGGTAGTTTATGGTGATGTTGAATTGATCGTCAATCAGGTTAAACAAATTTATCAAGAAAAACATCCTAGGATGAGAGCCTATAGAAAATGTGTATGGGATCTAATTGATTTTTTTTTTTCTATCCTTTAATATTCATTCCATACCAAGAATTTATAATCAACAAGTAGATTCCTTGGAAATTTTTAGGAATTCATTGGCATGTTTTTTAGGATGATCAACAAATAAAACAATTTTTGGAAATGATAGAAGAGTTCTCTGCAACACACATTGATCAAGAAGATTGGAATGATAAATACTAGTTGCAAAATGAAAATCAAACAAAAGAACAATTTCAAAATATGACTTTAGCAACATTGGGCATTTACAACATTATTAGTAGCATGCAGTTTGGAAAAATACAAGTTCTCATCCAAAGAAAAGTCTAGTAAGAAAATTTTTGACTAGTGCATATGATAGAAAGTACTTGATTGATTATCACAACATTGTTTTATGTGTATGCTTGAGTTGTTATGCTCTTGCTTATGTGCATACACTTGTTATTTGTGTGTGGTGTTGTTGAGTGCTAAGTATTTGTTCTTGTGATAGTAATTCCCAACACCATTGTCAATTCATGGCCTCAATTCACGGGTGACATTCAAAATAAGCACTTATATCTAGGTGACAAATTGTTCCTTGGAAAATATTATATGTGATATGGACACTATTACAAACAAGTATTAAATTGTGATGAATGTTGATTTTTTTGCATGTTGAGTTTACATGTCTAGTTGAAATACTTGCAAGGTTATGTGATGCATTCTATTTTTTTCCAAGGAAAACCTCACTGGATCTCCCCTTTTCGTTGGAATATCTAGATGTTGGGTAGCTCAACTACCGACCACAATCATGACTAGTAACCCTAAGGGACACAACGCGATTTGAACCTATAACCCATGACCACCTTGTTAGAAATATGCCTTGGCATGATGGTTCAACTAATTGAGTTAACCCTTGGGGATAATGCATTCTATTTAATAACATAAATTGTATAATTTTGTTATTTTATTGTAAATTAAAATTCTCTTAACTTGTGGTGTGGAAATAAGGCTAGGAACAACTTTCCATTTTCTAGTTATAAAGATTGAGTTCAATGAATTATTGAAAGAGTTGTCAAGTTGATCAAGATTGCCTCCAAGTCAAAGCTTCGTTGTCATAGAATTGTAGTGTCATCAACAAGTTTTTCTACCCTGTCATATTAACAAGGTGGTTGAGTACATGACAAAGTGCTCGATAAAAACAAGAATAACACTTGTATGCACAAAGTGAGCCTTTCCATTACATCGATACTATATATTTGAAGACAAATTTGGATGTACATGGGAAAAGCAAGAGAAATGTAAGAGATAGACATGTGACTATTGAACTAAACCTATTTAGAAAAATAATTTAACTTTAAGTATGCATTCCATCTACTTAACATATCTTTGAGTATAACAAACCCATGATTGCAATTTACATGGGGAATTATAGCTAGCTCTTTCCAACATGTTATCTCTTTGTACACAAGTGAATTTCATCACTATGAGATAAATGACCTTTAATAGGTTGTGAATCCTTCAAATTTGATCATTGACATATCTCTGAGTATATCCAATTCATGATTTCAATTTACATAGGGCATTATAACTGTCTCTTTCCAACATGTTCTCTTTTTACAAACAAGTAAATTTGATCACTATAGCATAAAATGACCTTTGATAAATTGTGAATCCTTCAAATTTGATCATTGGTGCAAGCAATGATGACCAACATGGTGATTAGAACTGTTAATACCTATGTACAAATGTGTTCTATTATAATAACTCTACTTATGAACCATATTAAATTTAAGTATTGATCATAATATTCGGAATTTTATATCTTTAAATAAGACAATATTAATCTACACAATGTTTACATGTTTTGAGGAGCTTTGATAATAATATTGAACTCATCCCTATGCAAATTCCAATATAAATTCCACCGTCTCTTCATGCTTTGCATACATAAACATGGTATTAAGACAATATTTTTAAATTTCAAGTCAAACCTTGTGAGTTATTTTATAAAGTATTTGTATAATATTTTCCAACAAATCTCACTCTAAAAATTTGCTTATTTCTTGCGTTTATATTAAAGTTATATTTTGCAATTCATTACATGTATATCTTATAACAAGCTCATTGCAATTCTTCCACTTTGTTGTAGGTTACTTCACTTTAAATGTACTAACATTCTAGTTTTTCCTATCAAACTTAAGTATTCCAACTAGATTCTTACATCTAAGATATATGCCACAACATCTATTACATAGGGAGCTTGAATGTGCATATATCAAAATAGATTATTTGAAAAACATTTATTAAGGTTTTTGGTTTAAAACATCTATAAAAGTTAAAAAATAAAAATGGTTGATAAATAACAAAAAGAATTGTGGTTATAAATAACTTTTAAACTTAAATATTTAAATTTAATTAGTTATAAATAAATTTTAAATTTACATATTTAAATTTAATTAGTTAAAATTGACTTATAAGATTCACAAAAATTCAATTTATAATTGAATAAAGCCATTGACATCTCCATAAAATTTGGAAAGTTAAAAAAAAAAGTGTACATTTGAAATGTCAAAAGCATCTCTGCATTTCCATAAAAAGAAGTGAGAAGAAAGCATGGAGAAGAATTATACTGAGACGGAAGAAATCCAAAAAGAGTAAACATGGACAACGATCCAAAGAGTAAATATGGACAACGATCCAAAGAAGGGCATCACTCTAAAAGCCCTAAACTAGTAAGATTGTTTATGTCAAATCTTTAACGATCCAAAGAGTAAATATGGACAACGATCCAAAGAAGGGCATCACTCTAAAAGCCCTAAACTAGTAAGATTGTTTATGTCAAATCTTTTAGCATCTAGGGTTGAGAAGAAATTGATGATGTTATTATTATTGACAACTAATTAGAGATCTCTTGCAACATGAACCATTTAGAGGTTGAGGTTAAAAGTAAGATGTAATAAATCTAGACTGCATTGCATGAAGATCTATATTTGTGAGTATTTATGTTTGAAATGAAGCATCTTGTGAAGGACCAATACAATACATTTTTGGTTTTCTATTCTAGCATTGTCATGTACTTAAATTGATAAGGAACTGATAAATTTTCATTGTTGTTTCTAAAGAGATCATATTATTGAATACCATTAGTATGTTTATAAACT
Organism: Picea glauca; assembly: GCA_000966675.3. Taxonomy (NCBI): domain Eukaryota; kingdom Viridiplantae; phylum Streptophyta; class Pinopsida; order Pinales; family Pinaceae; genus Picea; species Picea glauca. The sequence continues at coordinate 172 of JZKD02S1541955.1, read as the reverse complement.
TATAGTCACAAGGTTTCCACTCAGTTTAAATAATATCTCTAATTTTATTATATATTGATAAATATCTCCCAAAATCTTTTTGTTGAAGCACTTTCCAATACATCTTTCTAATAAAAATAATCCATATTTTTGCTAAATATCCCATATTTTTACCAAATAAGCAATCTACTTA
>JZKD02S1541944.1:0-10453 GCA_000966675.3 Picea glauca | reverse complement strand
TGGCCATGTCGACCTTTTCTGACCTAAAATGTAATTAAAGGTCATTTGTATTGTATAAATAAGAGATCAAACTCTTATTTTTATTCATCATATTTCACTCACACAAGTGTGAGGTCTGAAATTCGGCCTCTTTTAAGTCTTATTTGTTGAACTAAGTGGTGCACAACTCTTGGAGGGAGCTTTTATTAGTGAATTTTTGCATTTTCATGGTGGAAAATCTTCAACTAGGGATTATGACTAGATTATTCTTGGTGAATGTAAGTATAAATCTGCAATTCTTCTTTCTTTGGATGGTTATGGTATCTTTTAATTTTCATTTATAATATTATGAAATTGCTAGTGTGAAACCCTAGGAGAAAATCACATGTTATTGTCCTTCTCTTAATAGCTCTCCACCTACTTGATTTTGCTAGAAGACACCTCCATTGAAGCATATACTAGATCCCTACCTCAGTAGCACCCTAGTACTATTTCTTCATTAAGAATTCACTTTATTTCAACCTTGACCTAAAGAAGAAGGAAAATTGCTAGGGCTTAGGGTTACCTACTTCCTAGTGACTTTTTTCGTCTAGGGTTTTGGATGATTGTGGCCTTAGGTTACTAACACCTCAACCATTCTCCCTCTTGTCTTTATCTCACCCATTATCATTTATTTCTTCCAAATATTGCCACTGCAAAAGTGACATCATTTACCCTAAAAACACTAGTTCATACCTTACATTTCATTGATTGATGAAAACAACCTTTAAACCATCTACTTCAAGGTCTTTACTAACCATTCCTAACTTTAGATTAGACTAAATTACTAACCATCTTGTTGTTGTTGCAAAATATAGCTACAACCATCTATGACAATAGTAAATGCATCTTAAGAGAAAGTGTTAGAGATGATTTTAGATTACCTTCTTTGCTTCTGACAAATACTAGCATATTGCCAATTTTAGGTTATAATTTTCGGTCATCATTGAAGCTTATTTAAGACACAATTGTGAAGATATTATTATATATACATTATTTTTATAAATATTTATGCTTCTTCATATTTTATATCAGCTCATGCTTTTATTCAAAGTCCATGGATTTATGAAGCACTAATATCAATTGGTACTTGCAAATAGTGTTTTTCTTGTTGTCTTGTTCTGGGTAGGTACACTTAAGAAAATCTTTGCTTCATCATGTTAAAACCTTTAGGACTTTTTGATCAGAGTGACTTGTGAGAGGGGAAGAAATTTCTTGATACTATTACCTTTTCCTTCTCAAACCCCTAGGTCATCGAGGATGTCTCCTCTGGGCTACTACCCCTAAAGAGAAAGAGGTGTCTTATTTAGGTGACAATGATAGGACAACTTTCTGTTACGCCAATTTATTGTTCACTTGCCTTTGGCTTTTGGGAAAGTACAAATTGCGCGATAACAGTCCCATCTACTACCATTTCCTTGATCTCTGCCAAGCAACGTAGGAAGGTCATCTCTCAGACCGAGAAGTTTTTCTTCTTTGTGATTCGCGCTCAGAGTGAGCAAAAGGTTGTAGTCGCATCCATGGCCTTTGTGATAGGTCTCTCCACGTAGCAAAAGAAAGAGGATAAGGTCGTGGAATAATACAAAGACATATTCTCCTCACCCATTGGGGTACCTCTGCACTGTCAGGTCAAGCACTCAATTGATCTGACCCCCGATGCACCACTTCCGAATGGGCCAGTGTATCACTGCTCTCTGTCAAAAAATGAGAAAACCAAGCGCCAAATCTAAGAGCCGCTCGAAAAGGGGCACATACTCCCAATATCATCACCTTGTGGAAGCCCAATTGTGCTTGTGTAGAAGAAGACAGGTCCTGGTGACTCTTAATTGATTACTGGGCCCTAAATAAAATCACAGTCAGGAGCCAGTACCCAATTCCCTGAATTGACAATCTCCTTGACTAGCTCAAGGGGGGAAAATACTTCAGTAAGATTGATCTAAAGTCCAAATACCACCAGGTTCCAATAGAGTAGACCGATGTATGGAAGAATGCCTTCAAGTCCAAAGAAGGTATTTTTGAATGGTTGGTCATACCCTTTGGCTTAACAAATGCCCCAACAAATTTCATGAGGATGATGGAAGATATCTTGTGGCCTTTCAAAAATTCTTTTGTGGTAGTGTATTTGGATGACATCCTCATCTTCAACAAGAATTGGGAAGAATACTTGGAGCACATTCAACAGGTTCTGTACTATCTGCGATAACACAAGCTATATGCAAATTTGGAAAAATTATCCTTCGGCATGAATAAGGTCCAGCACCTAGGATACATTGTTGATGAGCATGGGGTGCATGTCGATCCAGCCAAAATCCAAGTCATCCGTGACTGGCTAGCCCCGACCACAGTCATTGGGCTCCGAAGATTCTTAAGCCTTGCCAATTTCTATTGTAGGTTCATGTTGGGATTCTCCCACATTGCATGGGCCCTTAGCCAAGTGACGAGGGGCGGTGGCAAGGAAAAATTCATGTGGTTCCAGTCGCAATAGAAAGCGTTATATGATTTAAAACAACACTTGTGATCAACCCTGGTGCTCTCATTACTCGACTTGTAACAGTCATTTCATATTGAGAGAGATGCTTCAGACTATTTTGTGGGTGTAGTTCTCACTCATCATGGACATTCAGTGGCCTATCATAGTGAGACACTATCAGATACTATCCGTAAGTACCTACTTAAGACAAAGAAATGTACTCCATTGTACAAACCCGTCGCCAGTGGAGGCATTACATTCTAGGGAAGGAGATAGTCATCCACATTGATCATAAGCCTCTGCAGTTCATGCAGACACAAGGTAAATTGTAGAATGACTGCCATCAAAAGTGGTACACATACTTGCAACAATTCTATCTCAACATCAAGTATAAGACAGGGAGAACCAACTACATCGTTGACTGCCTCAACCAACCTCTATTTTCCACACTAACCATGATGCTACCTTCTGCGAACATGAGACTTTCGTATGGCCCCAACTCTATGAATGAGATTCTGACTTTGCCACTACCTACCATATGTTGAGCACAAACACAATTGTCACTTATTTTCATCTACAAGATGGGTTGTTGTGCCATCTGAGCCATCTCTGTCTTCCATCAAGAAAGCGCACAAATATGATTTGGTAAGCTCACTACAATCGGGTGGCAGGGCATTTTAGCGTAGAGAAGACAGTGGCAATGTTGCAACAAAATTTCTATTGGTTGAAAATCCGATAGTATGTCAGCAAGTATATCAGTTCCTACATGATGTGCACCAATGCCAAACCAACCATTAAGAAACAAGGAATGCATAGCCCTCTACCTACTCCTGATAGGCCCTTGGAATCCATCTCGATGGACTACATACCGAGCCTCCCTTCAACCAAGCAGTGAAAGGACTGTGTTTTGTGGCTTTTGATCGATTTTCCAAGATGGCGGTTCTAGCCGCCTGCAAGAAGAGCATCACAGTAGAGGCCACTACCAAGCTCTTCTTCGAAAGAGTGTGGGTATATTTTCGAATACCACAAAACATCATCTCCGATCAGGAAAGTTGGTTACTCAGCAAATTCTGGTTGAGCCTCTGGTCACGGATGCACACCAAGCTCACCAAATACATGGCCTTCCACCCCCAAATGGATGGCCAAACCAAGGCCGTCAATAGGATGATCATGCATATTTTGGCATGTACAATTCCAAGAATTCGTGCACATGGGATGAGAGTATTCCCTATGTTCAACATATTTACAAGAGAGCCATACATAGCTCAACCGACCACATCTCCTTTCAGGTGGGGTTGGGATTTCAACCATTGGGTCTCATGGATGTTGCATTACCCCTTATGTCCACACAAGCATAATCGTCCCATGCGTAAACTGAAGCCGACAAAGCCACTCAGTTCATTGAACGAATCCAACACATCCACTAATAGGTTCAGAATATTTTGCATAAGTTCAATGCCAAGTACAAGAAACATCGTGATCAACATTAGTTGCCACACAAGTTTTAGGTGGGAGATAAATTTTGGTTGCACTTGCAGAAAGAACGCCTTACAGGAACCCATCAGAAGCTTTGTCCACTCTGTTATGGAACTTATACCATCACCAAGGCTATGGGTGACAATGTTTTTGAGCTCAACATCCCCCCCTTCCTTGGCTTGCACATAGTGTTTAATGTGGACCTCTTTTGACCATACTTTCCACCATTATTGGACACCTCAGAGGTAGTAGAAAAATTGACATTGACATAACTCAACCCTAACTGCATGGAATATGAATCCACTGATCAGATCATGGGGACACAGGTCAAGGGTGCTTGCCAACAAAAGTTTCATATTTATCATGTTGTCAAATAGGGAAGCTCCTACACCAAGGAAAGTGGCTCACCTGGGGCCAAATTCAGTGTAAATTTCCTCATCTGATGGGGGAACTCAATGCAATGGAGACCATTGATTCCTAATGAGGGAGGATTGATCCAGGTGGATATTGGTGGCCACCCACCTATTCCAACTGGCTCACATACATATTTCATCTTGGCAATTTCAGTTTTCATCTTGGAAGTTTTTTCTAGCTTTTCGGGTCCTAAACTTCCGGGGTTGTTTTGAGGCCCTAAACAATGTTTTTTGGGCCCACCACAGTCACACCATAAAAAAATTCAAAGAGTGATGGAAGAATGTGTAATCCTCGGATAGACCTTTCCAACGATATATCGTGCGCCTAAAATGAATATCGTATGCAAAATTTATGACCCAGAGAAGTTGATGTACCAACTTACCCCAACGAGGCCCACATGACTTTTGACGCTTCATCTCCCAGGGTTAGATTTTTGGATGACTAGGGTTTTGGCATTCATGTTTGATGTAAAAATGATTTTGGAGCCTCATTGTAATCATGTTCTTGTGAATGAGCATAGCTGTCACATCTCTTCTCAGAGATAAGCTTCCACCATTCTAGCACGCTTGTTTCAGTCTGCATTTTACAGTTTCAATATATTTCTTATTTAATAGAAGTCAAGTTTTTCTATGTCTTTGTTATTATTCACTGTGTCTCTATGTTAATATTATAGATCTGTGTTTTCATTTCGTTTCGCTCATAAATCCAGATCATAAACTAATGGGCTTTGGGGTTGAGAAATTTATGAACTCTTTTTTCTTTTATTAATAATATGAGACCTTTTAGTTTGAGCTCCCTATAATATTGTTAATATTAATAAAAAGATTCATTAAGATTAATTCACTTGTTTCAAAAAGTGAGACAAAGGTTGAATAGCATTTTGCACTAATAATAAAATGTTAAGAAGGTGATGATAAGATTACGTGTGTTGTTGAATTTTTATTTAAGCATGTGCTTGAGTGATATATCCTTTAGTTTCTAGTGGAAAGGTTTTGGGTCTTCTCAAAGGTATAGGATGATTTCTTAAGATGTGATGAGCCATAGTAAAATAGGCCATTGCATTTCATTGTACATTCTTATGTATTCCACATATTTATGTATACTTTGTTAAAAACTTATTTCTCTAAAATCTTCCTACATTGTATCATAATCTTCCTTCATTGTATCATATATCATATTATTGGAGGTGTAGGAGGATTTCTTAAGAGGCTATGAGCCATAGTAAAATAGACCATTGCATTTCATTGTACATTCTTATGTATTTCACATATTTATGTATACTTTGTTAAAAACTTATTTCTCTAAAAGCTTCCTTCATTGTATCATATTGGATGCTTAGTTAATCTTGATTACTTTCCCATAATTTTGTAATGTATATATTTATTAATACAAATGAGTTATGTATATGTACAATATGAAAATCAAAATATTTTCTTTTTTCGTAATTTGTATACCTTTTCTCTTTGGTTCTCTTTTGTGTGAGTTAGCATTTTCATTGTGTGCATAACAATTGGTATTAGAGTCTAGTGATCATGGCCCTTAGGTTTAGTCACCTTAGGGGTTTCTATGTCTTATTCTTACTGTATTTCACATCATTTAGCTTGGTATGATCAAGGTCCTAGATCTTGTCTCCTTGAGTGTTTCCATTTATTACCCTTTATAAAATCTACACTCTTTACCAAACTTTATCATTTTAGTACAATGATAGCTTCAATGTTGGTGTTATTCATTAACTTAACAAAACATCCACTTACCAAGTAATGTTATGGCCTCTTCTACTAAATCCTTCACTATTATGCCCCCTATACAACTCCATTAACTACAAAGAAGCACGTGCTTGATGACCTCCAAGAGCTATTGTGGGGTTCAAGGGGGTGACAACCCCCTTATGGCCTCACTATGACATTTCTAGGCTAATTGAGACCAACTCCCTTAGTGAGTGAGAGGGTCACTATGTTGATTGGGTGAGAACCACAACTCGGGTCCAGGGGCAAGGTGACTTGAACCAATGATGGTTAAACTATGTTCCAATTAAATTTCTACTTTTTTTTTGTGTGTGTGTGTGATTTGAAGAAAGTATACAAATCATACACAACTCATTGGTTTCTCTTAAATCCAATCCATGATGGCTCTAAGAGGTGGTGCATGGAAGGAGTTGGCACATGAATCTATTGATATAGTGCTTAATTCGAGTAGATCGTGAAAAAACAAATTTACATAATGTCAAATATGATGTGACCCTTTCAAGAGGTTCTCTTGCAAAATCATTCTCAAGCATACCAAGTGTCACTCATTTATTTCTAGTGGGAAGCCAAGTTCTAGATCCATAAATTTGATGGGATATTCAACAGTGAGAAGCTCAAATCTTAGTTGTTTATTACATAGCCATACTTCAAGACTTAAATTGAGATTACAAATGCTTATAATATCCTAATGCTAGGTTCAATGCGGAAGAAAATTCCCTATGTTTTTGACATAATCACCAAAGTTTATTGTCAAATGAAGAAACACTAATCACCCAATGGGATGATTTCAAATATGTTATACAAGTAAGGTTTTACTCTCATGAGTATAAAGTGGATCTATTGGCACAATGCCAACAAATTAGGTAACTTCCAAGCCAATCCATCCAATAATGCATTGAGTTGTTCAACAAATTTTAGCTAAAGCTAGAAATTTTAGATCTAGAAGAGGTGTCTATAACCAAGTTTATGTCTTTCTTACTTCCTAGGTTTAACATTGAACTAGCTATTTTTCAAGTGGTTTATTTGTAAAATCATATAAAATAGCCAAGCCATTGAAACCAAGATTGGTTCTCAATTTGTAAAAAATATTTCGAGTAATACTAGTACAAAAATATTTCCAATACTACTACTACTTTTTCTTCACGTTTTTCCACCTCGAAGATTTCATCCATCCAACCCTAATGGACAACCCTTTTCATTTCTTGGTAAAGGAAAGTACTATACCTATCATAAGAGGTTTGCTCATTCTATTTATGGAAGTAGAGCTCTTAAGGATAAGAGAGAATTTAAAACTCCTCCTCGCGTAACAAGAACGTGAGCATATGTAATATCCTCGCACTCTAGGAAACAAGCTTTTAGCAAAGATTTTTAGTTATAATGTATGGACAAAAGTTTTCAAAAAGACATCTTTTAAAACCTCTACTAGGTAGTGGAATGTTTTCTCTCGAGATGTTCTTTGATGAGGAATGGCCAAGGAATCCACTAAAGATATAAAACCTCCCCACTCTAGGCATGGAGGAAGAATCCTTTGGCCAAAGGAGTCAACGATTTATTTTCTTAAGTATTTATTTTAAAGCGAATTGTCATTATAGCTCAAAAATAAAATGTTTGAAAGAGAGCACATATAACTATAATCAATAAAACATTGAGCATAATAGCATAAAGTCCTTTTCCATTGGAAACCTTTACTCATGACCATATGACATATGAGATTAAGATATAAATATGGAAGATTATAAAAAGACACGGAGATAAACAAATCTTTGAGAGGGAATTAAGTCTTATTTATCAACATATTTCGTAGAAAATATGTAAAGAATGATCCATTAGTACAAATATATCACATGAAAACAATAATAATTCAATAATTTTGGTATTGCATAATAATATCTATTATTAATTTGGGGGCATGAAAACAATAATAATTCAATAATTTTGGTATTGCATAATAATATCTATTATTAATTTGGGGGGCATGAAAACAATAATAATTCAATAATTTTGGTATTGCATAATAATATTCATTATTAACTTATGGGGTATGAAAACAATAATAATTCAATAATTTTGGTATTGCATAATAATATTCATTATTAATTTATGAGGTATGAATAGGTTTATAGCTACTTTTTACAAACTTTAATAACCCCATAATATATTCATATATGACTTTGTTATCAATCTAATGAGAATTTTGATCTCAAAACAAGAACTCTAGCCCTAAATACTCATATTTTGGTATTCTAGAATCACCCTTTTCTTTTTCAAGTTTAAAATTACAATGTGTTTTCCACCATGGCTTTAAATCACCATAAAGTTGCAAACAAAATCAATAAAATTGACCCCGAATCGAAAAGTAGTGCTTTCGGGATTCTTTTTTTTTTTGAAGGTTAAAATTAGAACTTGTTTGAAATATCAGCCTTGACAATCTGTTAGCACATAAACTTGTCAAAGTCTCGCGAGTTGTGGTTTATACCCAGGTCTGTAATTTTGTTCGTCTTTCCTCCTTTGCAGAACCGATCGTAGGTTTTTTCCTCTCGACTTGTAGTTTTCCTTATGTCTGCCTTCATCCAGTTGATCGATCTGTTTTCCTTGTCGGATTGCCTGAGAACTGTCGGTCCCAAGCCTTTCTATTTTCCCTAAAGACGATCACTTCTGTCTTTACCTCTGTCTCTAGTCCTTTTATCTCCCCAAGCCTTTAGCCAGACATCCAAGTAATCGCTCATAGGTCGCAATCACGAGCACCAAGCACAACACTTGAAGCGGTTTGATGTGGACATGAATCAAGTGAGCGAGGAATATCAGTTTTCAATGGCATAGATCCCTCAAGCAGATTAGATTGACAACCATCGGGTGATCGAGATCATATAGTTACACGAAGTATAGTAGACAGAGGTCCGAAATCGCTAGGCCCATCCTAGCCGTTGATACCAAGAAGGACGTGCGACGCTAGATCAACATTTCGCTGACTCGCATGATGGAGAAGTCAAAGGGCAGAGTCTTGAGGACTCGTGAAACACGAAGTCATGATAAAATCTGGGCCGTCCATTTCAGAAGGGCATGTGGCACAAAATCCGAACCACAGAAAAAGTCCTTTCGGGAGGTTTGAGGCGAGAAGGGCCGATGGTCCGAGGTCCCGAAATACCGATATGATATGGGCCATTTGATGCAAAGCGACGTGTGTCACACGATTAGAGTTATCGTGATTTTGTGACTTGAAGATTTCAACATGAAGCACGACGTGAACTTGCGAAACGCAAAATCATAATGCGCCCGAAAGATGGGCCCATGGTCACAGCCCGCGGTCATGTGGAAACTAGGTCCTAAAGAGAAGGAAAGCGCCTGTCGAGCAGCGGGCAACTGAGGTTGTTCGAGGGGAAGATCATGGCCGTCAAATTCGAGGTAAATCCAACCGTTAATCCATACAGACCGTTTCGCGGTTTCGGGCATCGGAACATTATGGACCAGCGGGAGCGAGGACTACCAAAATGCAAAATTCTGATATTTGATATGGATAAGCACAGGGTCACAGCCCGTGGTCACGTAGGGAAGCAGAATGGAGCCGCGTAAAAGATTAGAGCGCCTGAGTTAGTCACAGAGAAGGATCCTTGTGACCTTGAGGCGCCAATTTTGACTCGAAGGAGTTGTGATCTCACCTGGAGCATTCATGGGTGTCAAACTTCGTCTTGATCCTAATAAAGGTAGTTAATGAAAATGGGAAAGGTGGTTGAAACCTCGTTTCACCACATAAATGGAAAGCATGGAAAATATGTTCATGGAGGGTAGACTGTCAGCAAAAAGTTCCCTGTCATGGACTTTCTTATGAAGCCCATATCGATCTAATCTTGTGTCTGACCGAAGAATGCAAGTGCAGCCTGATATAAGAAGAAACAGACGCCAAGCCTTGAATGCAATGACCAGAGCATGCTTCTAAAGGGAGCAAGTTGCTTTAAGTATAAATACTCAGTTTTGATATTTTGTTAGGGTCGATGGTAGAGCAAAGCTCCCAAATTGTATAGTCTTAATGAAGCTTTTGATTTTCTGGCTATGTATCTGTGTTTGAGACTTCTTGTTTAATGACAGTTAGCTTTCTTACTCCCTCTTGTTTCCTTCTAATGATGAAAGATTTCATGATTGACTGATTCACTTGAATTATTGTGACTACTTTTCCCGTCCCGCCATATGAGATTGTCATTATTGGAATATTGATTGTACGATTGATTAAATCTCTAACCCATTAGTTCATAGATCAAATGCATGTGGAGTTCTTTGTTTGTCTTTAGTGAATGCAGGTCAGCATTGGGAGGAGAGTTGCAATCAAAGAACGACC
>JZKD02S1541933.1:0-10453 GCA_000966675.3 Picea glauca | reverse complement strand
TGCATATATATTATTGCATGGAAATAATTGTTACTAACAACTGAAATGTTGTTAACTCATAAAGTTGAGGACATTTCAGGGAGGTGTTAGACATTGCAACAGGAAAGTTGCAAGTGAAGTAGTCACATGAGCATTGACTACATGAAATTTTCTTGTTCAGAAAAAGGAAGTAATGAACTTATAGATATTATTGTGAATATGCATATGCATAGAATGACGAGTCACTCTATTTTATTAAATTGTTTGGTAATTATGATTGAATTGCTAGATGCAGACAATTCTAAGTTCACTGCATATGGTTCTGTACATATTGCATTTGAATTATGATGTACAGAAAATACTGACAATTGGTTGCAGTATGCAAGATGAAGCCTTGCAGGAAAATGGTATGCAGTTTGGTGCTTGTGGAAAATCACAAGCAAGGTTGCAATCTTAATATGGAAACAACCAAGAAGAATTATGAAATGGAATTTCATGTTTTGGGCAAAAGTTGAATTCCTTTTTGAACTAGGTTGGAGTTCCTAAATGAATTCTTTTATGTTTTCTCATGATAACTGCATGTGGGTGATGTAGATGAGATGATGTTGATTAAAGTTAGAATGTTGAATACAAAGAGTAGCTCGAGAAGATGTTAATTGGATACCTCTAAGGGCAGTTGGAACTCCTCGAGCCACGGTGCTCTGAGACTTCTGGTTCGGCCTGTTGCTGAAGCCCAAGGAAAGGGAGGTGTAGCAGCTGATGGACTATGTGATAGTGAAGGTGTACCCTCTTGGGGTGGGACAGGCATGTGGGGAATGAGAGATCGTTGGTTGGAGTGCTATTGAGGTTTGGTACCTTGGCTTAGACCATGTGGATATGGATTGTGGACCATGGCTATCTTGGGAAGTCATTGCCCCGATGGAGTCATAGCCCCGCTCAGGGGTGGAAGGTCTTCTCAATCAAAAGATAAGTATCAATTCTCTATTCATTGTATGTTGTGCATCTTGTATACAATTTATAATGTTATTAGAATTGCTTGTATATATATATGTGTGTGTGTGTGTGTGTGTGTGTGTGTGTGTGTTCTAATGTTGCTTCCGAATGAATAGGTATAGGAGTAGAGTGTTTATGTCTGTGGAGCCATATCCATGCTAAGAGTTTATCAACAATGAGATCTAAGGTCGGGTAGAACGTCATGGATCTACAACCAGTTGGTGTTTTCAATGAAGTTTAATTGAAGCATGTAACAAGGAGAAATGAGCCGAATGCTTTCTTGAAGCAGCGCTATGGAATAAAGAAATTGAGTTTCACCTGCAGAAGGAACACCATAATTGGTGCTTGAAAGTAGAGCACCAGGTGGATAATGGGCTTCCAATAGCTAAAGCTTGGAGCATTTTGAAGAATTTTTGAATTATATATGTATAAACAAGTTGCATTGAGGATAGTGCAAAAATAAGGGGAGGGGATTGTAATATCCCCCGATAGAGCCCCAATTGTAATTATGAATTGTAAACATGTTTGTTAGGCCGGTGAGCTGATTTATAATAAGCTAGGAGGCTTATGTGATGATTAGGCTAGGAGCCTAGGATGCTAAGGCCATGAGCCTGTTTTGTATATGTAATTATGCAAAATCATTAATAAAAATATAAACATCGTTGCGTTTAGACCGACCACGAAGAAAGAGTGATGGGGGACTAAGCTCCACTAGATAGGGTAAGGGAGGGGCTAAGTGTCTAGGCCTAGAGGCTAAGCTAGAGAGATTACCTCTAAGGGAATAATATTTTATTATTATTATTTTCTAAAGGCTAAGGTGGACATGAACGATGTTGTCCTAAGTTCCTGGAAAGGGAACGAGTGTGAAGTGAAACACATGCAGCTGCAGGAAAACAAGTGTCGACCTGGGCACATGCAATTATAGATGGGAAATCCAGCCTGTTAGGGGGTTCGCTTTCCATTCTCGATCCACTGTCTAACCGTGAACTGGGGGCATCCATCACGGATCTCTGGAACCAGTCACCCGTGAGTCAAATCGTGTTGGGGGTTCACTTCCCGTTCAGTGTAACTCCCATCCTTGCGTCTAGATGAGTTTTGAGATCCTTCACCTTTGCATCTGCACTCTCGCGAGGTTAGTCACCCTGAAACCAGTAAAAACCGAGGGAGTGATCCATGTCTCCTGTGAAGTTCGAGCACCCTGTAATTGTCTGAGCCGTGTGGTGTCATGACTGTTGGTTGTTGCGGCCACACATTTTCTTGACTGAGTGTGGCTTGCTACCGTCGGTTGTTTCTTACTGAGCCTTGCTATGTCTAGTGTATGATTGTTACCATTTTGGGTTTCCATACTCGTTTTCCCTATTGATGTTGTTGTCACCCGTACTGGATGTAGCTGAGTCGAAGATTGGTTGAAGAGGCAGGTTGTCAGGCCTGTGAGAAACTCTCCCAAGCGAGAGAGTTTGTTGGGAAGTGAGTTCTCCTGGAAGGGAGTCCCGTAGCAACTACAGTACTTTGAGACTTCTGGTCCAACCTGTTGCTGAAGCCCAAGGAAAGGGAGGTGTAATAGCCGATGGACTTGTATTAGTGAAGGTGTACCCTCTCAGGGTGGAGCAGGTGTGTGGGGAATGAGGGTCTATGGGTTGTGGGTGTAAGTGGCTCCTGGGATAAAAGATTCTTCCTATGTTTTATGCAGCTTCCCTATTGACCTTGCCTGGTCTAGGAATCCCTTGCTCGGTGGAGCTTAGTCCTAGCTCGGGGGTGACCTACTGTTGAGCGTGATGAGCAATGTGGTCTATGGCTAGGAGGTTCATGGAAGGTCTGCACACAGTTGGTGGTCTTCTAATAAATGATAAGTACCGCTTTTATATTCATTTACATGTTGTGTAATGGTACATATGTTGTAATTGATGAGTATTTCTTGTGTATGTTGTATATGTTGCATGTGTAGGCTTACTGTTATTTCCGCAATATGTTATATATATGTAGCATAGTCATTCTATGTTTATATGGGTGTGTATGTTTTTCCGCAAGTTTCTCTATGTGGCATAGCCCAATAGTTTAAGGTTGGAGTTGTCGCGGATCAGAGCTAAATGTACAAGATAAGGTATTCCGCAGGTAGCATTGCCTCGAAGGTGGAGTTGTAGGCCGGGGGATGTTACATGGGGAACTTGATATTCGAGTGATGTATGTTTATAAAATTGGAGGCAAAGAAACACTTGATCCCCTCAGCAAAAGAATGCTCAGATCTATGCTAATCAACTTTTTGTTTCGATTTTGCACCATAACCAAGTTATTCTTGAGGATACACATGATGGCTTCTCTCATTTGAAGTGTTCTATTTACTGAATGGACCTTGGAGGTGTCTGGTACATAGGATGCCACCAACAAGGGTTTTTGGCCATAAATAACTTCATATGGTGTCATTTTGGTAGCTCTATGATGAGTGGTATTGTACCACCATTCGGCAAGGGGAAGCCATTGTGCCCATTGGTGTGACTTTTTGGTAGCAAAGCATCTCAAATAGGTTTCTAAGCACTTTTTGACCACTTTTATTTGATCATTGACTTGAGGATGACATGCAGTGCTCATATTCAACTGCGTACCTTGAAGTTTAAATAGATCCTACCAAAATTTTCTAGTGAATGTAGGGTCCCCCAACAATGGAAGTAGGCATACCATGTAGCTTAAATATCTTATCCATGAAGGCTCGGGCCACTGAGGAAGGAGTGAAAGGATGAGCTAGGGCACAAAAATGAGCATCTTTTGAAAGACGATCAATAACCACCATGATGATTGATTTGTTTCCCACTTTTGGGTGGCCCATGATAAAATCCATTGAAATGTCTACCCAAATTTGTGTTGGAATTGGTAGTGTTTGCAATGCCACCCCTGGTATCTTCACCGTCTCTCCCTTTTTTCTTTGGAAAGAATCACAGGATGCTACGAAATCTTGGATATATGTTTCCATGTCATCCTAGAAGAATGAATTCTTAGTTCTTTCATAGGTTTTATGAAAGCCAGAGTGACATGCTATTGGTGATAAATGTAGCTCCTCTAAGACTTGTCATTTTAGGGTCGAATCTTTTGCTAGAAAAACGCACCATTTATATCGCAATGTATCTTGTTTGACTTTTAGGAGGGTTGGGATCTACCTGAAGCCATTGGATGAGCTACCTTAAAGTATCATTTTCTAGCCATTCCCTACATGCTTCTTGGATTCTTCCTGGACTTCGTAATGATAAGGTGAGTGACCCATCCTCAAATTGTCTGGGTAAAGCATCAACCATAACATTCTCTTTATCCTTCTTATATATGATCTCATAATCATACCCCAACATCTTGGTGACCAATTTATGTTGCTCTAGTGAAGACAACCATTGTTCAAGGAAGTACTTCAGACTATGATGGTCAGTCTTGATATGAAAACGTCTCCCTATGAGATATGGGTGCCAAGTCTCCACTACATGAAGGATAACCATCATTTCCTTCTCATATGTGGATTTTCCCAAATTATGGTCACACATTTGCTTACCGGTGAATGGCAATGGGGCATCCTTATTACATCAATACTGCTAGAAAAAAGTCTTATTAATGTTAGGCATTGCTAACATTGGAGTAGTGCATATGGCATCCTGTAAAGTAACAAATGCCTCTGTTGTTACCTCATCCCAGACAAAGGTATTCTTTTTGAGTGAAGTTAGGGGAGCTGCAATTTTTCCATAATTTTTCACAAATTTCTTGTAGTAGCTTTTAAGTTCAAATAATCCCCTCAATCTCTTCAGTGTTTTGTGATGTGACCAATCTTACATAGTTTCAACTTTCTTGGGATCAAATTGTACTCCCTCTTGACTTATAATGTGACCCAAATATTCAACATCAGGAGCCCCGAAAGCACATTTGGAGCACTTCACAAATAATTGGTTTTGTTTCATGAGTTGCAAGGACTTATCAACATGCCCTACGTGTGATTCCCATGTTTTACTGTAGATCAAGATATCATCAAAGAAGACTAACACAAAATTGTGTAGGAAGGGTTTGAAAATATTTTTCACAAGGCTTTGGAAATTGGATGGAGCATTACAAGGATCAAAAGGCATCACTAGAAACTCATAATGAATTTCGTGTGTTCTAAAGGTTTTATTAGGATTGTTTGTCTCTTTCATCCTGATTTGGTGGTATCTTGAACGTAGATCAAGTTTAGTGAAAAAAAATTCTCCATGAAGTTCATCTAGGAGATCATCAATAACTGGGATGGGAAATTTGTCCTTAATTCTAAACTTATTGAGAGCCCTAAAATCACGACATGCACCAAGTTCCTTCATTCTTTAACATCGTGACTACTAGTAATGAGTAAGGGATGTTATTGGGACATATGACCCTGACCTCCAATAGTTATTGAATGATCTTTTCTATTTCATTTCTTGTGCAAAAGTTTGTCGATAAGGATGTACATTTGGTGGTTGAATTCCTAGAATTAGGAGAATTCCATGGCCATGCTCTCCTTGAGAAGGGGATAATCCCTTTGGTGTGTCAAGGACATGTTGATGTTTTTCGAGGACCAACTGCAAGTTTGGGTGGATTTCTTGTGCCAGATTAATAGTAACCTGTATAGCATTAAATTGGGCAATAATGCGAGAGTGGCCTTTATTTAATAACTTCTTCATACGATGGCAACTAACTGTTTTAGTAGAGTTTTCCTGAAGCCCTCGAAGGGTGTGTACATGATCCTCTTTAGTGAAATTCCTATAGAATTATTTAAAATCCATGGTGATTGGTCCCAACATGCATATTCATTCTTCTTTTGATATTCCTCGAGCTATCGTAGGTGTAAACTTCTCAATCAAATTTTTTGCCAAGCAATCCAACTTATAATCTCAATTGCTTACAATCTGTTGAATTTCTTAAAGTTGGCTATTAAGACCCATGTATTGAGCATCTAGTTGATCCAATATACCAGTAGTAGAGCGGGTGGCCATATTTTCTAGAGATTTGGTATGAGGTGGTTTATAGGATTCCACCATAGGTGAGCTCACTGAAAAAGGTAATCGAGTCCTAAGGACAAAGGAGAGTCAGGTGTTATATCTTTCCTATATACTTGCAGGATCCAACAGTAGTACTCGACCCAAATATTAGGGCACTAACTTAGGAGGCTCAATCGTTCCCTTAATAGTATTACTCGACTACCCAGGTACTAGAGAGTGATTTACCAGAGTGTTTTTCTCAGTGTACCATCGCAAAAATACGACCAATTAACTTATATAAAGTCGGTTTCAGGTCTACCTAGGGGACTTCCTATATACCCAAAGGGTACATGGAAGTCAAATTTTGTATACATGTACTGTCTAATTCAGTACTACTTAAAGGGGTACCAACGAGGGTTACAAGGGTTTCCAACAATGTGATTCCACTTGTATTTCTTGTGTTTATTCTTCCTCGACCGTAGTTGTATTTATTGAATTAGAGATCACTGTGTTATTTAAATGTGTTGGAACATGTCTCTTAAAATAAAATAAAATAAAAATTGGATCTTGCTTACCCAAGAAAAAGATTTTAAAATCAACTGAAAACAACTTACTTGTTCAAGGTAGGATTGAGGAAAAAAATGTAATATGATCACAACTAATGCTATACTTCTCAAATTGGCTAATATGATCATAATTATGAAATTCCATAGCTTCTTTAGATCCATCGGCATTGATTTGACTAAAATCTATGCACTCTATCAAAAAATATCCAATCTACAAAATTTGCAATCGTCGTCGAAAAAACCCTAAAAGGGCTGATTTTAAATCAATGATATCTCCACTTCTCAGAATTCATTTTGGATGTTTTTTTTAAATGGGTATTTTTTCAAGAGATTCAAATCTACGATTGGTTTCTTCAAATTCTGCACATAAAGTTTTAGAAATTGACTTGAATTATGTCATCCTCTTTTCTTTTCTTTTTCTGAAAAAAAATCTGCGAAAAGAAAAAAGAAATTCTCACTTTGTGCCCCCAAAATTCTCACACTTCATGCCCAAAAAATATATTTGATACTACTTTTAATGTACTTAACCCAAAAACTACAAATCATTCACACAAAATGTAGTTAAAAACCAAAGAACACGAGAAAATAGATAAACCCTAAGAAATATCTCTTGATAACAAAAAAATAGAAAGTTATGTTCACTTGCCTCTTGAAGGGGGAAACCTCCTAGAGAAAAACTCCAAATACAATAACATTTCTTTACAAAACATTACATAATATTCTATTCAATATATAGCTATCCATAGATAATCTTAACTACTTCCTATCCCACTTATAATGAGGTTTGACTAACTAATTTGGGCCTTATTAATCAAGAGGACCTTTTTTACAATGAGTTACTATTAAGTAACTATTTAATGGGCCTTATTCAAGGAAGGTGGCCTCATACATTAATAAAGTATTTAAGTAAGGGGTTTAGGGTAGGACCCTAACATAATCTTTGATACCATTTTGAAATTTGAGAATTATCTTTTATAGAAATTTCACCTCAACCTTGAGGTTCCCTAGATCTATTTGTTATGAAATTTTTGTTAGCTTTTGAGTTACTTCAAAAATGTGTACATCATGCTTAGGGTGCTTCATGTAATGTGGGATGCATGATATATGGATGACCTTGGGTTGCTCCATGATGGACTTACACATTGGAGTTGGCTTGCTCTTTTATTTCTATACCTCATTTTGATGCTTTGGTGGCATTCTTCTTTGGAGCATTGGAGACCTATGAAGCTTGGTGAATTTTTCAT
The DNA here is from genome assembly GCA_000966675.3 of Picea glauca. Lineage (NCBI taxonomy): Eukaryota > Viridiplantae > Streptophyta > Pinopsida > Pinales > Pinaceae > Picea > Picea glauca. The sequence goes on along the minus strand of JZKD02S1541933.1, from coordinate 2,713 downwards.
GATGGCCACATGAATATTGGTTGTTTTCTTGAGAGGATGACTTTCTTTGGAGGAGTATTGGGCATCTTGGAGGAGGTTGTTGAGACCTAGATGGAATGGGAACACTTGGTGCTTACATGGAGGCTTGTACTTGACTTGAGGATCGTTGGGTTGAGGAGTGATCATGTAGGTAGGGTGGACTTTGAGGAGAACATGGATTAGGATTATTGGAGCATTAAGAGGCCTTTGGGGGATAAGTGTTAGATACATATTGTGAAGTGTTCATTCCTTGGAGCCTTTCTTGTTGGACACATTCACCTTGGAGCTTGACATGTGTCACTTGGAGTTGGAGCACTCCATATCTGAGCCTACCTTGTGATCAAATGGGTTGCTTCTAGTGAAGTAGGCCCATTTTATATTTTTGGCCTACCTTGCCTCTCATATAAATATAGAAAGGATAGTTCCTATTATCTCTAATTTTTTCTCTGAGATGTGCTTCAGATTTGTAGGATGACTAGTCTTAGCTTTAGAGAGTATGACAAGTTAGATGGTGTTTCCAATTTCAAACCTTGGAAGTTTAGGCTTCAAATTCTTTTTGAAGAGGTTGAGATTTCGGAGAATGTCGAGAAAGATATAATTGAACCTATTGATTTGAAACTATTGGCCATTCTTGTTAAGGAGGCCAAGGAAAAGAAACCATCCTTGGTGTTGTGAAGGATCATTTTATCCATGACATTGTAGAGAAGAGAATTGGTAAGGATATGTTTGAGGATTTGACTGGTTTATATCAGAGATCATTTGTTTCTTGAAACATTCTCTCGAGGAACAAGATTTCGACCATTTGCATAAGACAAATACATTAGTGAGATAACTAGCTATGGTCACAAAGTTGAGATATCAGTGTGCGTTCATAGGGACAAGCATTGAATATAAGGAGTTGGTGTCCATTTCCTTGAATGGGCTTGGTCCATCTTGGATGCCTTTTGTCCAAAGTTTTTTCACTTGTGAGAACTTGTTATATTTTGTGAAGCTTTAGGATAACCATGTGTAGGAAGAGATTAGGTGGTGTCTTGTTTAACACAACAAAAGGAAGTAGAAGATACAACTTTCATTAGGAGGATGAAAAAAGGAAATAAGAAAGGGATCAAGAAAAGTAAGAAGGAAGATTTAGGTTCGGGAAAGAAATATCTAAATAAGGTGAAATGCTTTACATGTTACTCATCAGGACATTATGGAAACCGATGTTTGGAGAAGAAGGAGAAGGCCAAATAGGTTGCAATTGGTACTATAGTAGGAGAGATGAGGGATCATTCTAGTTTGAGATTGCATTCTCCATGGTCTCTTGTTTATCTTCTAATATGATGTAAAGTGTTTGATGGTATGTGGATAGTGGAGCATCAAGACATATGACTTATATAAGGAAACTCTTCAGTAGACTACAAGATAAAAATAAAGGTATCTGTGTGGATTTGGGTGATGATGTTACATATCATGTGAAAGGATTGAGCTTCAATTCCTTATGGATTCCATCAAGTGATGTTATTGAGTTGAATGATGTTTTTTTCATTGATGGTTATAAGAAAAATATTCTTTAAGTTTCTTGTTTGATAGATTTGTTAGACTACGAGTCCCTAGAAAATCACAAAGTCTAAGGTCACCTTCTTATGAGTTTTCATATTATCCATTGATGAGATTTTTGTTGATGATTGCAGCTATGTGATACATTCTCCAGCTTACAAACCTGAGAGATGTTGATGATTGCAACTATGTGAGATATTCTTTGGCTTACAAACCTAAGATAAAGCCCCTGAGAGGGGTGTGTGGTTCCTATCTGAGACAGAGCTGGAACGTAGATATGGCCTCCTCCTTACAGAGAGTTGAGAAGAACTCTAGATGATTCTCTTGTGTAACGCAGTGAGAAAGGAGATTTGCTGAGTTGGACATGCATGTGGCTGAGCACAAGGTGAACGTGTGAAATCCCGAAGTGTTGGGTGCATCGTCATGAGAATAGAAATGAATATTATGTATTAGCCTCCTCTGAGTAGAAGAGTTGACGAGAAACTCCAGATGAATCTCTTATGTAATGCAATGGGAAATAAGATCTATTGAGTGGACATGCATGTGGACGAGCACAGATGAACATGATCCTAGTGGTTGAGCACTAGTGAATAAGTGGTTCTTATGTGTAATGCAGTGAGCCAGTGATATGGACATCCCTATGGATGTGCCCCTAGTGGATGAGCACTAGTGGGTGTATAAGATCCCTTGTTATATTGTTCAAGATTCATACCTTCTTGTAACCCTAATTGTAATGTAAAGGGTACATGTCAACCCCACCTTAATGTGACTGGTAATTGATGTAAAAGATAATTAATCTGGTTAATATTAATTATATTATGAGCTAGTGAGGTTGGCCTTGTTGTGCCAATAGACACTTCTGTTGATAAGTCCATTCTAGTATAAGTAAAGGTAAATTCCCCTTTGAGGAATCGTATCTTACGTGTGAGTTTGGAAAATTCAGCAAGTACATCTACTTGGGAAAAGTGCGCACCTCTCTTGGGCGCTAGTCTTATAGAGTTTGTGATCACCCTTTTGTGTGCTAGTTTTTCTTGGTGGTGAAGGTCTTTCTCTTGAAGAATATAGAAAAGGATTGGTTGGGTTTTCTTCCCTTGTTGAGAAGGGTTTCCCATGATACTTCTTGTGTACTTGTGCATGGTGTTTCTTCTTGTGATAT
>JZKD02S1541922.1:0-10453 GCA_000966675.3 Picea glauca | reverse complement strand
CTAGTAGGTTGTGGCAGGGATGCTATCCACACCTCTCCCTCAACATCTCTGGTAGTCATGCATGACCCCTTTACTCCATATGTGAGTCTGGTCGGCAATCTATCGTAAGCCTGCATCATCAACAAATCATGTCAGAACATATCCACATCATATCATACAGTCAGCTGCACTAATATCATAGTAAAACAATCAAACCCCAATGGTACACTCCCTGACTCAATCCAGAGTCCAAGGGGTTCCCTCGATGCCTCTGCATCCTCGAGGTCCAAAACCCTGCACACTCAGTAAAACCGAGTCAATAGCACCTGTCTATGTCAATGTAGTAAAACAACATATCATCAACCCATAACGCCTCATAATAAAAATCAAAGTTTTAATAGCATAATAATCCGGATCACTTGCAAGCAAGTGTCCTCAAAGAATAAATTCGCTTAGTGCGCCAGAGCAGGATGTTACATTTAAATAACCATGGGAGGCTATTTCGAGTGACTCCATTAGTCCTATTTAAATCAATAATATTTAGCATTGCATGATTAGCTTCTTGAATGTCACTACAAATTTTATAATTTTTTTCTTTGTCACACCTTCCATCTAATATTCTCCACAACATTTATGTTACGTTCTTCCCGATATGCATTGTGTCGAAAAAATGAATTATTTCTAGTTTCTCATAGTAGGGCAACTTACTGAATTGTTTGGGGAAACTTTTCATTCCTCGTGGAAGAAGATCAATGCCTTGACGACCAACTATATGTTACACAAATGAAATTAACACAACAATTGTTAGATAATACACAGTAGACATGAGAATTCAACACAATTAAAAAATGTAATATATTGCATATGATGATGAAGATTGACTTACATTGACGATTTGATATGTTATATTCCAACTTCCATAGGTGTAGTTTCATTCTTCGTGGTTTTATCCCACTCTCCTCTTTCCCATTGAAAAGATGTTTATCGGTATTTCGATACCTATGGTTCTTAGGGAGAAAGTGCCTATATTCATCAAACACCTCATTTCCTAAACTTCTTGAAGGACGAGATCTCATCTTAGGACCACAAACTGGACATGCAAATTTACCCTTTGTTTGAAGACCTAGAAGATGGGCATCAATGGAAGCATTAGTTATATAACAAACAATTATTTAAAAAATAAACATTATAATATCATCAACATCTAACTTATTTAAGTGTAATAGTGTGTTACATACCACAAAAATGTGTTATTTGCGGTGTATCATGAATTGTCCATGTAAGAATCCCATGGAATTGAAATCTTCTTCGACCTATTGGTCTAGAGATGTCGTACATAGTGATGTTGTCCCATAACTTTAACAACTCATCGATAAAAGGATCAATATATACATTCATATCTTTCACTTGGTACCTACCTAAATGGTTAAAAAATACACATAATTACTACACCTTGTATACATATATGAAATTGTGCAATGAACAAGACAAATGAAATGTTAAACATTAAAAAAACAATATCGTTATAAAAATATACCTGGAACAATGATTGCCAACATTGTGTGCTCTCTCTTTATTGACATCCAAGGAGGAAAGTTATTGTTTATAACAAAAACATGCCACACCGAGTAGATAGACAGGAGCTCACCAAATGGATTTACACCATCAACTACCAATGAAATCCTAACATTACGAGGTTCTTCTTTAAAAATTGGCCATCTTTCTTCGATATTTTTATATAAAGAACCATATGCAGGCATTCAAAGAACATCATCTTTACTTCTATTATGTGCATGGTAATCCATAAATTGTGCTATGTTCCGACATCTAAATAGTCACAGCATGTGTGGAATTATGGGAATATAACGAAGAACCTTGTGAGGCATATTTTTTGTTAATTGATCAATTCAATATCTATTGATTTGACATTGCGGGAAATTCAATTTATATGCATATTGTCCATAATATATGGTGTGATCATTGGGGCATGCATCAATAGCCTGATATTCCATTCCAATTTATTTCAGAATGGCAGATAATTCTCGGTATGTGCGAGGTAACTTATTTGGTGATGGTAAGAAATATTCACCTATCAACCTACAACAACAATATACAAAAAAAACTCAATAATGAAAATTATATTAATCATTATAAATATTGCATCCTTAATTTAGACATCAATTGACACTGAAAATAAAATAAAATAAAAGTTGAAAATTGCATAAAACTGTAAAATTATGTTGCTTACCTTAGGATCTGTGTCTTACATGTGTTTGAAAACCCATTTTATACTTTCAGGTTGACCAACAACATTATAACAAAGAGAACACGTTTTTGTGTGCCTTCATATACAGATTCAATGGCATTTTGAAGGATAGGTTTTTCCAAAATATATTCATCATCATTGTCCTCATCACTGTCATCATTATCATCCTGCAAGGTGTCCTCCTCCAAGTTGACATCATCATCCATTGTAGCATTATAAATGTCTTGGATCAATCTATTTGTCCCATCATCATCAACTGTATTATTAATATCATCATTTTCCATAGGAATAACGTGATCATCATTATCCACGTGATTAAGTTTAGCTTGTTCTTCAGTATTATCTCTATGAAAACGTCTCCTTCTAGGCGACATCACATTCTTAGGATGATTTTTCTTTAATAAAAACAATAGAAGCAATAAAATACAGTTAGAGTATATCACAAATATTATTTTGAAAGATAAATTAAAAAAAACCAATTAATGTATAATACCCTTAAAGATGTATAATAACTAATTACTTACCATGGGAGAGTATTCATTTCCCCCTTCAACATGCCCATTCTCCCTACAATGTTTTTCAACTATTTTTAAAGGTAATCTTCTTCCATTAAAACCCTTGCATTCACAACAAGGGCAATAACATTTCCCATCACCATGAATCACCATTTGCCGCTTTAAAATAACAAGCTCTCTTTTCTCATCTGGAGTTGACATTGTAATTACCTATTACAACAAATCCATTGAAACATTATAAGTACAATATACAAATCTATTCAAATAAATTGGTATATATTTAGATATTTGTAATGAAAATTATACAGCATGTTCAGAAAAAATAAGGGACAAAGCATGAAACCTAAAATCAGCTAGAAAAAAAAGGAACAAAGCATGAAACCAATGCATTTCATATCCAACGTATAACAATGGCTATTTGGGAATCTAAATGACACTTGGTTCTAGAACAACACATTGATCTACACATAAACATGCAAACATAAATAAATCTTCTAATAATCTCTTTGTTGCGATCCACCTACTATTATGTTGTCAAAATTGAGGAACAAAATTGATAGAAGTGCAAGAAAGAGTTTGGGGAGAAAAATAAATCATGACATAAGAAGCGTAAATGAAACTTTAATTCTCATAAAAAATGATGATGTAAAGAAAATTAATTTCAAGACAACCAATCAAAGTTGGCAAGCAATTCCTTGGCATGGTAATGATAAACGCTACACTATACATATTTTACTGTCCAAGTTTAAAGCCTCATACTTTGATTCGTCCCCGAAATCACAATATTCCATTAATAAGAGGAGGTGGATCTATTATCACCCAAAATCACACCATATAATATTAAGTTCCTAATAAAAATTAGGGTAGATTTAGGGATACACAAGAGTATTGATTCCCAATATCACCACAAAAGCCAATGCTCTTCACTTCTAGTTGGTTCTTTTCCAACTCAAGGAGGAATCCCTAAATGTAAATTTACTAAGGCAAGGATACTTAGATATTCAAGAAGTTCCATGAAATCTAAGAACAAAATTAGAGTGATTGAATATAATTAGAGTGATTGTAGCTGAATCAGTAATCGTTTTACTCTATCAAAAGTGGATAAACCATAAAATCTTTCCGAGTTAAAATAAACCATAAAATCTGATTTAAGGAGTGAAAATAAACCATAAAATAGTTTAATACCACCAAATTATTAAATCAGACATAAATGTTTTAATTACTGACCTTCAAAATCTCAGCTATGTAGAGTTTGATCAATTCAATGTTTCTCTTCTTGAAAGAGAATTGAAATCAAGATTTCATAAAAAACCAGAACACCATCGCATCAAAACACCCGAATGATTGTCGCAACTGTAGAAAATGATTGTCACAACTATAGCAAATTTTTCGTAACTGAGATATATATATGATTGATTTCGTCTGTCTTCCAACGAATTCGGTCAAATTGACCAAACAATAAGTCAATGACCATTTGATTCTCACACGTTCCATAGTTGGTCGTTATAACAACTAAAGTTCATCGCTATAACGACCAACGTGGAATGTTGGACCCCGAAAAAAAAAAGTAAATTTAGTCCAACAAAAGAAAAAAAATTACGACAAAATTTTAAACCATCTTAATTTCTGCCCAATGTAGTAGTGTCCATAGGAGTGCCTTAAAATCTTGTAGGGGTATTGATAAAAATTTCAATATTGAAGATTTTCATGCAAAGAGCATCAAATTTATGATCCATGAAATGCATCTTGACAATATGACCTTTTGTTGGTTTCCATTTTCGTCAACAACTTGTGTGATGAAGGCTTTATTCATCTAGTTTAATTCTATGAGTTTAAAATGTTTTGTGTCTCTCGTGTGAGAGTATTTAGAATTAAGAATCCAATCTTTAAAATATGCTACCAACTACTCCTTGGTGAGTTTTTGCCTTTGCCTCTTTACTTTCTTCTCCATGCTATCAACCTCCCTTTTGGTATCCTCGGAAAATAAAAGATGGAAGTTTGAGGAAACCCTCATAGCATCCAACTAAGACCTAGTCAGGAATAGGGGAGCCTTGAAGGGAGGGGGATAAATAGGTGCTAAAGGAGTTCCTTTGTTTGTATTATTCTTGTTGTATGTAGGCTCAACAACATTTTAAATAGGTTGAGTAAGACCATATAACAAAAGAAATTTCTCGAAACAAAGTTGGTTTTGAAGAGTACCACCCATAAGAGAAATAGAGCAACAAACCACACTAGAAACCTATAGAAAGGGAGAGCCCGTGGGAGAGGAGGGTACAATTTGTGGAATAAGTCCAAGATTTTGAAACTAGGGAGAAAGATTCACCTTAAACACTTGATGAATTTGAGAATTTTAGCCCGAGCACAAGGTGTTCCAAATCAATCTAATGGAATGTATTCAATCTTAGAAGGGGGGTTTTCAATATATCCAGGGAGAATTGCCACACCCAAGTACCAATTATGAGAGTAGAGGTGATCCAAGGATATAATATTTGCCTGTACGGAGAAATCGATGAGACGAGGTCTGAGTTGTCACAGGTTGAGGTAGTCCAAGACCCAACATGGAGAAGACCCTGAGAGCAAGGTTTTGGAAGAAAATTTCAATGGAAATTAAAGTAATTGAGGTGGGGGGGACACACAAAGCTAGAGCCAATAAGTAGAACATAGAAAATGGGTACAACTTTTTAGTTCCGAGTCAATTTTTTAGCAATCCAATAAGGGTAGGCTATAAAAACCACATAGAGAAAATATAACCAAAAATAGAGTGCCAAGGAAGGAAACATGATATACTAACCGAACAAATTTTACTCCAACTACAAATGTTGTGCTCGAAACTAGAGTTATCTCCCTTGAATTGCTTCTAGGAGCATTTCCTAGCCAAAACCTTGCCAATCCTAGAACTAGGCTTGGATATAAATTGTTTCAATCTATTTTTTCTATGTTTAGAGGGCGTCTCATCAAATGGAGTTCATAATGGAGTGAATTCTCAAAAGAAGAGTCTAAAACTATCATCCATCCACCACCCTGCATAATCATAACACCTCTCTTCCTCCACTATTCTAGGGAGCTTCTTGACATCTGGGAGATGTCCCGCAACCTCCCCCTAACTTGAAATTTCACAAATATGCACAAGCACCCCATTTAGGTGAAAAATAAGTTAATTTAATAGTATAATGTAAATTGAATTAAATGAGATTGTGAAATAAATTAAATTAAATTGATAAGATGTTGTAAATTGGTAATGATGATGATGGTTCATGTCCATTTAGACCAAATTTGGCCTATCTATCTTAAGAAAGGTAAGGGATTACTTTTATTTCTTTAGAATTTTATTTTTGTTCTCAAAAAGTGTTAAGCAAAGCATTCCAAGATCACCATAGTTTTGATAAGTTAGAAGGATAACAAGGTTGGTATTGTGACAAATGTTTTAAAATTGAGTTATAATTTGGGTATAGGTAGGATATGCCAAGAAAATTTTATTTTCATCCTCAACCCTCTTAGTGTCACAAAGATGATAGATTCTTTCATCCCACAACATTTTGGGAATTGCCCAATGCCTAATTTCACTATATATGGAGCTAGTGAGAATTTGTTAGTAGCTTAGCAATGTTGATTTTCTCTTTACACTAGTAAAAAAAGAGATGTTTTTTATCTTCTAGATGAGGGTTGATCATCTCCTTATAGTATGGTAATTTTCTTTTATCTTTTAATTCTTTATCACCACAATTTCTCCTTAAATTTAGGTGTAATAATATTTTTAATATTATAATTATTTTGGAACTTCATTTATTCCCCAATGATTTAGCCAAGAGTTGCAATCTTTATCTTGCAATATTGAGAAGTCTCTTGTCTTCCATGTTGTTTATCATGGGGAAAAGATCACTTCTATGAAAAGGATAGGATAAGGTCTATTGCTTTTAATTTTGAGGTGATAAGTTATAAAATTATTTTAGATCTACTATATCTTTTTCCATGATTATGTAAAGATATCACATACCCAAACTTCACATCTATATAAATTGGATATTGTAATGTAAATTGAATTAAATGACATTAATTTAAAAATATAATATAAAATGAATTAAATGAAATTGTGATTTTTTTATGTATTTATTATATAATTTTAATTCAGTTTGCTTTATTCTATAATCAAGTTTTTAAAATAAGTTTGAAATATTTAATTTAAATTCACTTTACCGGGCTCGCTCCCAGGATAATTAGATCAAAGTCCCAAGTTAGTAAGCTACTTAATACTATTATGGAATCTGGAAAAGATTCCAGACTACGACTAGGACCGACTATAAGAAAAATATTATTAAATTCAAATACTTTGATATACCTTCCACTTTACAAGAATACCACTAGCTGGAAACCCTTGACCATACATTCTACATGTATATTTATGTTTTCTTTTTTTCAAATTTTTGTGGATATTCAAAGGCGTTCAAATAACGACAAATTGTATGTCGTAATGTATGAGCTTTGATTCCACATGTATTCCACATTATTTCTCTCCTCACGCGTTGGAACTGTCTGCCATTCATAGAGTCTCAGCGCGTAGATCCCCATTTCTTATGGTCAGAGTTTGTCCAGTCCGAATTGAGGCCGAGTTTCTATGACCTTTCTTCACGCAGATAACTAATCCTTCCACTATAAACGTTCTCCTTTTGCAGTGCCGTGAGATACTCAAAGCAAATCATGCAAGGCTGTGTTTGGAGGCGCCATCCAATGGAGCTATTTGCAGGCTCTTCGACTTCACAGTTAGTTATAGTATCCATTCACACAATTTATTCTTGTCTCTTCAGCTTTTGTGGGACAAATATAACGCAATATTATTTTGCTGACGACTACTGTGGCTTGTTGAATTGTGTATATGATGTCAGATCAATGGGCAAATCAGGGACCTTTTTCTCAGAGAGCATGCTGTTGGCTGCCTGCAAGCTATCTTCCAGTGCTTACATCAGTGGACGTGATGATCCCTCCTATGTGAGGACTGAAATAGGCAAAATAGTTGTCTTCGCTTTCCGTGGCTCTCTTGATCCCCATCTCTTCACATCCAGAGCAACCGAATATGGAGAGTGTCAAATTAAGAATGTTGGTTGTCTCGAGTGTATGAAAGATGTGAACAGCCAGCCAGCCTCAGTCCATCAGGGTGCTCTCAACCAATTTCTTTATATTTCCAACAATTCAAGCGTTCAACAAGAGGTTCTAACTTCTTACGATCCCATTCTTTTATTCTAAATTCCTTTGCATTAATTACTGCAGATGAAGGTAGTAGCCTTTTGGATGTTTGACATCCCAGGACATTCAAATAATTATAGGATAATGAATAGCCTCAACCCTTTAAAGGCCAGATTCACACAAACACAGACTGCTGATGGAATCCCTGAAAACCCATCCAGAGATCTGGTATGCAAGGTCACATTTCTCCAACTTCAATATTTGACAAGCCATTTGTTTGGAGTCTCTGAAGTTTAGATTTGAGTATGTTTGACCTTCTAAATTTTGTAGCAAATTCTCTTTGCTTAATTGTTCCCTTAATTGTTCAGTGCACAGTCAGTGCATTGGCATTAAGGCTTTGTTTTAACTTTTCCATCCCTGAAAACTCATCAGGAGATCTGGTATGCAAGGTTACATTTCTTCAACTTCAATATTTGATAAGTCATTTTTTGGAGCCTCTGAAGTTTAGATTTGAGTATGTTTGATGGACTAAATTTTGTAGCAAATTCTCTTTGCTTAATTGTTCATTTTAGTGCACAGCTAAGTTTTGCTTTAACTTTCAAAGTCACAAATTTAGTTGTTAAAATTTGACCACAACAATTGCATTTGCATTGAGGCTTTCCTTTAACTTTCAAAATCACAAGCTTAATTGTTAGAATTTGGCCACACAGAGAACCACATGAACCCAATATTTCCCCTTCCAACTGATTCAGAATTCTGATCGTACTTTAAGTATAGCTTTAGACCTAGACCTTAATTATGTTGAAACTCTGCTAAAGCCTGAAATTTTTATCAGATTTGTGATGGAAAAGCTTGATCGGCCAACTGATTCAGAATTCTGATCGTACTTTTAAGTATAGCTTTAGACCTAGACCTAATTATCTTGAACTCTGCTAAAGCCTGAAATTTTTATCAGATTTGTGATGGAAAAGCGTTATCGACCAACTGATTCAGAATTCTGATTGTACTTTTAAGTATAGCTTTAGACCTAGACCTTAATTATCTTGAAACTCTGCTAAAGCCTGAAATTTTTATCAGATTTGTGAGGAAAAGCGTTATCGAAATTTTATCAGATTTGTGATGGAAAAGCCTGAAATTTTTATCTTATTTTGATCAGATTTGTGATGGAAAAGAAGATTCACGTCTATGTACTCAATAACCTTTGCAAATTTAGTTCACAGTTATATATAAAAACAAGTTGCAGACGCACGCAGATCTTTACTTCACCCAAAACAACGAGCTTGTTAAACAATTCTTACCTGCACTTGGAATTTATATATCGAAATTTTGATTGTTGTTGCAGGCCTGTCTGGATTATGAAAGGGGGAAGATCATCTTATTTACCGGTCATTCCATGGGAGCGGCTATTGCTCTATTGGTTACGCTGTGGATGTTGGATAAGCATCGGCAGCCCGGCAAGCCTAAATCTGTTTTCTGCATCACATTCGGCTTCCCTTTGGTTGGCGATGAAATTCTCGCACAAGCAGTTCGTCGGAAGAGATGGGCGGATCAGTTCTGTCATGTCGTTTTAGGACGTGATGTCTTCTCTCGAATCTTGTTGTCCCCTTCTACAGACGTGTATGAGCCGTTAGAGGTACTGTTACCCTATTGGAAGAGATCCATGCAGAGTGTAAAGAATTTCATGGCTTCCACCAAGACGCCTGTGGAAGAAGCCCTCCCTCTAAACGTAGATGGTATTGATAAGTTTGTCAGCACAGTCGTTCAGGATTGCTCGGCCGTCGTGAGTTACATCCTCGCAGCCAACCTGAGTCCTAACAACTCGTTGATAGCTGCTGTAAAGTCTCTAGTGAAGCTGAGCCCTTATAGGCCATTTGGGCATTATGTATTCTGCTCCCGGAGTGGTGGGATTTGGATAGATAATCATTTTGCTGTGTTGCCCATCCTCTATTATGCTCTTCAAACATCAGATGTTAACTTGGGGGACTTCATCTTTGAGCACGTTAGTTACAGCCAGATATTACACAATGCTGTGCAAAACATAGTGAAGTTGAACGAGTTTTCAGATCTTCCTTTGTCAGCGGCTGGATCAGTTTATCAAGACCAGAGGATCGCAACACAACTGGAAGCTCTTGGGCTTGGAATTCAGGTAAGCCTGCTGTCATTCAGTTTCTCTGTCTACTTGCACTATAAAGTTTCAGTAGTACCTTTATGATAAAGTGGATTTACAGCTTTCCTTGTTTTGTGATAGTAATAATCTGCTGATGTTTTTATGAGTTGAACTGATTTACTGCAACAAAGTATTTTAATATCTTTTCCATGAGGGTGAATAACATTGTTTCAAATTTCAGTTCAAATCAGAAAATATGTTAAATACTGATTAATTTATTGGATAATAAAGAAAAAGTTTATTAGCCTTTAAAAATATATTAATATAGAAATATTATGATGTCATATAGAAGAGAAAATTGTAATAATAAGAAGGTGAGGGACAATGTTTGAGATAAACTTAAATTTT
>JZKD02S1541911.1:0-10043 GCA_000966675.3 Picea glauca | reverse complement strand
TAACACGTGTCAAACCACGTGTGACGTCAGCAGAGGCATCGGCGATCGGGACTTTGATATGTCAAGAACACACTACAACAGAAACTCTGAAATCGCGATATGCGATTTTGCGATGTAATCTGATCCGTCGAGCTAGAAGTGATCTGGACCGTTGATTATCTAAAAGGAGTATCGGGGATCGGGACTTTGGAATGACAAAGTCAATTGACATCAAGAGCCTCGAAATCCCGAAGGGAACGGGACCGTCCAACCGAGGGACATGTGTCGAAGATCAACGCGCCATCGACATTTTGTTCATCGGGAAATCAGGGATCCTGTTGACAAGAGTTTTGTGCAATTCAGAATCGCGATCCGCGAAACCCCGATAAGTGGAGGCCAGCTGTCAGAGATAAGGAGGCGGTCACGGGTAACGGTCACATGGAACAGGGCTCATCCAGGAGGGCTAAAGCACATCGTGAATCGGGAAATCACGAATTCCATAGACATAAACATAATGTCATCGTAAGTCTCGAAACCCCGAGAGTTAATCTGAGTCGTTCGTCCGAAGAAGGACACGTGTTGCACGATCGCCCGTATTGGAGATCTGAGACACCAGGCATCGGGACTTGCAGGTCTCGAAACCCCGGAAATATCAGAGCCGTCCATCTGGAAGGACACGTGGCAAAGGATAGGGCACCGTCGGCACTTTATACATTGGGAAATCGGAGATCTCGATGACAAGAGATTTGTGTATTGTAAAATCGCGATCCGCGAAACCCCGATAAGTGGGGAACAACTGTCAGCATAGCAGAGAAGGAGGACAGAGGCATCACAAACCCCGTAGCTCCGATGGGGTAAGGTTGTGGTCACGATATGACGGTCACGTGGACCAAGGCTCATCCAGGAGGGCTGAAGATCATCGCAAATCAGGAAATAGCGAATCCTGTGGACATAATTTTTATGTCATCGCAAATGCCGAAATCGCGATATATGAAATCTCGATTTAATCTGAACCGTTGGATCAAGAAATGATCGGAGGGCTACTGAGGCACGACACTGTNTCAAACCACGTGTGACGTCAGCAGAGGCATCGGCGATCGGGACTTTGATATGTCAAGAACACACTACAACAGAAACTCTGAAATCGTGATATGCGATTTTGCGATGTAATCTGAGCCGTCGAGCTAGAAGTGATCTGGACCGTTGATTATCTAAAAGGAGTATCGGGGATCGGGACTTTGGAATGAAAAAGTCAATTGACATCGAGAGCCTCAAAATCCCGAAGGGATCGGGACCGTCCAACTGAGGGACAGGTGTCGAAGATCAAGGCGCCATCGGCATTTTGTTCATCAGGAAATCGGGGATCCCATTGACAAGAGTTTTGTGCAATTCAGAATCGCGATCCACGAAACCCCGATAAGTGGAGGCCAGCTGTCAGAGATAAGGAGGCGGTCACGGGTAACGGTCACATGGACCAGGGCTCAGCCAGGAGGGATAAAGCACATCGCAAATCGGGAAATCGCAAATTCCATGGACATAAACATAATGTCATCGTAAGTCTCGAAACCCTGAGAGTTAATCTGAGTCGTCTGTCTGAAGAAGGACACGTGTCGCACGATCGTCCGTATTGGAGATCCGAGACACCAAGCATCGGGACTTGCAGGTCTCGAAACCCCGGAAATATCAGAGTCGTCCATCTAGAAGGACACGTGGCAAAGGATAGGGCACCGTCGGCACTTTATACATCGGGAAATCGGAGATCTTGATGACAAGATATTTTTGTATTGTAAAATCGCGATCCGCGAAACCCTGATAAGTGGGGAAAAACTGTCAGCATAGCAGAGAAGGAGGACAGAGGCATCACAAACCCCGTAGCTCCGATGGGGTAAGGTTGTGGTCACGATATGATGGTCACGTGGACCAAGGCTCAGCCAGGAGGGCTGAAGAGCATCGCAAATCGGGAAATCGCGAATCCCGTGGACATAATTCTTATGTCATCGCAAATGCCGAAATCGCGATATATGAAATCCCGATTTAATCTGAACCGTTGGATCAAGAAATGATCGGAGGGCTACTGAGGCACGACACTGTGAGACTGCCAGAAACCACTGATGACATCTGCTAAGAGAAGTCGAAGAAGACTGATGTAGAATCACCAGAGAAGCTGAAGAGTGATCATTATGATCTGATAGAGGACTCAAGAGGTGGAGGATAATGAAGCAGAGTGTGCATGCAGAGGCATGGAAAACATTGCATGCAAAAGGTGCATAGACGCTATAAATACACGGTTCAAAGAGGAGATTACGTTGTTGACAAAGTGGGAATTTGCAGTGGNCCGTTAAAATCAAGCAGGGATATGGAGCATTCATTCGTATGGACGCGTGGCAGCCGGGAGGCTTCATCGGAGAATCAGGAATCGGAGTTTCACGAGGCTCGTGAACAATGACAACGAAAACCATGAAATCACAATATGCGATTTTGCGATGAAATCGCAGCCGTTGAGCCAAGATTGCATCTAGACCATTGATCCAACTCATGTCGGTAGACCACGTCACCCAGGGACACATGGCACAATCAGAAGATGACAGGTGTCAGGCAGATCTAACACATTAGGCTCATCCAATTCACAAATCAGAGTGACACGTGGAAGGATCTAACACGTGTCAAACCACGTGTGACGTCAGCAGAGGCATCGGTGATCGAGACTTTGATATGTCAAGAACACACTACAACAGAAACTCCGAAATCGCGATATGCAATTTTGCGATGTAATCTGAGCCGTCGAGCTAGAAGTGATCTGGACCGTTGATTATCTAAAAGGAGTATCGGGGATCGTGACTTTGGAATGACAAAGTCAATTGACATCGATAGCCTCAAAATCCCAAAGGGATCAGGACCGTCCAATTGAGGGACAGGTGTCGAAGATCAAGGCGCCATCAGCATTTTGTTCATCGGGAAATCGAGGATCCCGTTGACAAGAGTTTTGTGCAATTCAGAATCGCGATCCGTGAAACCCCGATAAGTGGAGGCCAGCTGTCAGAGATAAGGAGGCGGTCACGGGTAACGGTCACATGGACCAGGGCTCAGCCAGGAGGGCTAAAGCACATCGCGAATCGGGAAATCACGAATTCCATGGACATAAACATAATGTCATCGTAAGTCTCGAAACCCCGAGAGTTAATCTGAGCCGTCCGTCTGAAGAAGGACACGTGTCGCACGATCGTCCGTATCGGAGATATGAGACACCAGGCATCGGGACTTGCAGGTCTCGAAAGCCTGGAAAGATCAGAGCCGTCCATTTGGAAGGACGCGTGGCAAAGGATAGGGCACCGTCGACACTTTATACATCGGGAAATCGGAGATCTCGATGACAAGAGATTTGTGTATTGTAAAATCGCGATCCGCGAAACCCCGATAAGTGGGGAACAACTGTCAGCATAGCAAAGAAGGAGGACAGAGGCATCACAAACCCCGTAGCTCTGATGGGTTAAGGTTGTGGTCATGATATGATGGTCACGTGGACCAAGGCTCAGCCAGGAGGGCTGAAGAGCATCGCAAATCAGGAAATCGCGAATCCCGTGGACATAATTTCTATGTCATCGCAAATGTAGAAATCGCGATATATGAAATCCTGATTTAATATGAACCGTTGGATCAAGAAATGATTATAGGGCTTTTGAGGCACGACACTATGAGACTGCCAAAAACCACTGATGACATCTGCTAAGAGAATTTGAAGAAGACTGATGTATAATCACCAGAGAAGCTGAAGAGTGATCATGATGATCTGATAGAGGACTCAAGAGGTGGAGGATAATGATGCAGAGTGTGCATGCARAGGCATGGAAAACATTGCATGCAAAAGGTGCATAGACGCTATAAATACACGGTTCAAAGAGGAGATTATGTTGTTGACAAAGTGGGAATTTGCAGTGGCTATTGGAGCTTGCTGTGGTGATTCATGGGTGAAGAAGAATCAGAGTTGCGCAGCGAAAGCATGGTGGGCCCATAACCCGGACATTNACACTTTAGGCTCATGAAATTCACAAATCAGAGTGACACGTGGCAGGATCTAACACGTGTCAAACCACGTGTGACGTCAGCAGAGGCATCGGCGATCGGGACTTTGATATGTCAATAACACACTACAACAGAAACTCCGAAATCGCGATATGTGATTTTGTGATGTAATCTGAGCCGTCGAGCTAGAAGTGATCTGGACCGTTGATTTTCTAAAAGGAGTATCGGGGATCGGGACTTTGGAATGACAAAGTCAATTGACATCGAGAGCCTCAAAATCCTGAAGGGATCGGGACCGTCCAACTGAGGGACAGGTGTCGAAGATCAAGGCGCCATCGACATTTTGTTCATCGGGAAATCGGGGATCCTATTGACAAGAGTTTTGTGCAATTCAGAATCGCGATCCGCGAAACCCCGATAAGTGGAGGCCAGCTGTCAGAGATAAGGAGGCGGTCACGGGTAACGGTCACATGGACCAGGGCTCAGCCAGGAGGGATAAAGCACATCGCGAATCGGTAAATCGTGAATTCCATGGACATAAACATAATGTCATCGTAAGTCTCGAAACCCCGAGAGTTAATCTGAGTCGTCCATCTGAAGAAGGACACGTGTCACACGATCGTCCGTATCGGAGATCCGAGACACTAGGCATCAGGACTTGCAGGTCTCGAAACCTCGAAAATATCAGAGTCGTCCATCTGGAAGGACGCGTGGCAAAGGATAGGGCACCGTCAGCACTTTATACATCGGGAAATCGGAGATCTCGATGACAAGAGATTTGTGTATTGTAAAATCACGATCCGCGAAACCCTGATAAGTGGGGAACAACTGTCAGCATAGCAGAGAAGGATGACAGAAGCATCACAAACCCTGTAGCTCCGATGGGGTAAGGTTGTGGTCATGATATGACGGTCACATGGACCAAGGCTCAGCCAGGAGGGCTGAAGAGCATCGCAAATCAGGAAATCGTGAATCTCGTGGACATAATTTCTATGTCATCGCAAATACCGAAATTGTGATATATGAAATCCCGATTTAATCTGAACCGTTGGATCAAGAAATGATCGGAGGGCTACTGAGGCACGACACTGTGAGACTGCCAAAAACCACTGATGACATCTGCTAAGAGAAGTCGAAGAAGACYGATGTATAATCACCAGAGAAGCTGAAGAGTGATCATGATGATCTGATAGAGGACTCAAGAGGTGGAGGATAATGACGCAGAGTGTGCATGCAGAGGCATGGAAAACATTGCATGCAAAAGGTGCATAGACGCTATAAATATACGGTTCAAAGAGGAGATTATGTTGTTGACAAAGTGGGAATTTGCAGTGGCTATTGGAGCTTGTTGTGGTGATTCATGGGTGAAGAAGAATCAGAGTTGTGCAGCGAAAGCGTGGTGGGCCCATAACCCGGACATTGCAAATGATCTGAGCAGAAAGGNGCCGTTAAAATCAAGCAGGGATCTGGACCGTTCATTCGTATGGACGCGTGGCAGCCGGGAGGCTTCATCGGAGAATCGGGAATCGGAGTTTCACGAGGCTCGTGAACAATGACAATGAAAACCCCGAAATCGCGATATGCGATTTCGCGATGAAATCACAGCCGTTGAGCCAAGATTGCATCTAGACCGTTGATCCAAATCATGTCGGTAGACCACGTCACCCAGGGACACGTGGCACAATCAGAAGATGACAGGTGTCAGGTAGATCTAACACTTTAGGCTCATGCAATTCACAAATCAGAGTGACACGTGGCAGGATCTAACACGTGTCAAACCACGTGTGACGTCAGCAGAGGCATCGACGATCGGGACTTTGATATGTCAAGAACACACTACAACAKAAACTCYGAAATCGCGATATGCGATTTTGCRATGTAATCTGAGCCGTCGAGCTAGAAGTGATCTGGACCGTTGATTATCTAAAAGGAGTATCGGGGATCGGGACTTTGGAATGACAAAGTCAATTGACATCGAGAGCCTCGAAATCCCGAAGGGATCGGGACCTTCCAACTGAGGGACAGGTGTCGAAGATCAAGGCGCCATCGGCATTTTGTTCATCAGGAAATCGGGGATCCCGTTGACAAGAGTTTTGTGCAATTCAGAATCGCCATCCGCGAAACCCCGATAAGTGGAGGCCAGCTGTCAGATATAAGGAGGCGGTCACGGGTAATGGTCACATGGACCAGGGCTCATCCAGGAGGGCTAAATCACATCATGAATCGGGAAATCGCGAATTCCATGGACATAAACATAATGTCATCGTAAGTCTCGAAACCCCGAGAGTTAATCTGAGCCATCCATCTGAAGAAGGACACATGTCGCACGATCGTCCGTATCGGAGATCCGAGACACCAGGCATCGGGACTTGCAGGTCTTGAAACCCCAGAAAGATCAGAGCCGTCCATCTGGAAGGACGCGTGGCAAAGGATAGGGCACCGTCGACACTTTATACATCGGGAAATCGGAGATCTCGATGACAAGAAATTTGTGTATTGTAAAATCGCGATCCGCGAAACCCCGATAAGTGGGGAACAACTGTCAACATAGCAGAGAAGGAGGACAGAGGCATCACAAACCCTGTAGCTCCGATGGGGTAAGGTTGTGGTCACGATATGACGATCACGTGGACCAAGGCTCAACCAAGAGGGCTGAAGAGCATCGCAAATCGGGAAATAACGAATCCCGTGGACATAATTTTTATGTCATCGCAAATGTCGAAATCGCGATATATGAAATCCCGATTTAATCTGAACCGTTGGATCAAGAAATGATCAGAGGGCTACTGAGGCACGACACTGTGAGACTKCCAAAAACCACTGATGAYATCTGCTAAGAGRAGTCGAAGAAGACKGATGTATAATCACCAGAGAAGCTGAAGAGTGAKSATGATGATCTGATAGAGGACTCAAGAGGTGGAGGATAATGACGCAGAGTGTGCATGCAGAGGCATGGAAAACATTGCATGCAAAAGGTGCATAGACGCTATAAATACACGGTTCAAAGAGGATATTATGTTGTCGACAAAGTGGGAATTTGCAGTGGCTATTGGAGCTTGCTGTGGTGATTCATGGGTGAAGAAGAATCAAAGTTGCACAGCAAAAGCGTGGTGGGCCCATAACCCGGACATTGCAAATGATCTGAGCAGAAAGGCAATAAGCAAGACAGAGCAACGAAGTGGAGCGGAACAGTGATAAGTCAGGTAGGCCATCATCANGCTCATGCAATTCACAAATCAGAGTGACACGTGGCAGGATCTAACATGTGTCAAACCACGTGTGACGTCAGCAGAGGCATCGACGATCGGGACTTTGATATGTCAAGAACACACTACAACAGAAACTCTGAAATCGTGATATGCGATTTTGCGATGTAATCTGAGCCGTCAAGCTAGAAGTGATCTGGACCGTTGATTATCTAAAAGGAGTATCGGGGATCGGGACTTTGGAATGACAAAGTCAATTGACATCGAGAGCCTCGAAATCCCAAAGGGATCGGGACCGTCCAACTGAGGGACAGGTGTTGAAGATCAAGGCGCCATCGGCATTTTGTTCATCGGGAAATCGGGGATCCCGTTGACAAGAGTTTTGTGCAATTCAGAATCGCGATCCGCGAAACCCCGATAAGTGGAGGCCAGCTGTCAGAGATAAGGAGGCGGTCACGGGTAACGGTCACATGGACCAGGGCTCAACCAGGAGGGCTAAAACACATTGCGAATCAGGAAATCGCGAATTCCATGGACATAAACATAATGTCATCGTAAGTCTCGAAACCCCGAGAGTTAATCTGAGCCGTCCGTCTGAAGAAGGACACGTGTCGCACGATCATCCGTATCAGAGATCCGAGACACCAGGCATCGGGACTTGCAGGTCTCGAAACCCCTGAAATATCAGAGTCGTCCATCTGGAAGGACGCGTGGCAAAGGATAGGGCATCGTCGACACTTTATACATCGGGAAATCGGAGATCTCGATGACAAGAGATTTGTGTATTGTAAAATCGCGATCTGCGAAACCCCGATAAGTGGGGAACAACTGTCAGCATAGTAGAGAAGGAGGACAGAGGCATCACAAACCCCGTAGCTCCGATGGGGTAAGGTTGTGGTCACGATATGATGGTCACGTGGACCAAGGCTCAGCCAGAAGGGCTGAAGAGCATCGCAAATCGGGAAATCGCGAATCCCGTGGACATAATTTTAATGTCATCGCAAATGCCGAAATCGCGATATATGAAATCTCGATTTAATCTGAACCGTTGGATCAAGAAATGATTGGAGGGCTACTGAGGCACGACACTGTGAGACTGCCAAAAACCATTGATGACATCTGCTAAGAGAAGTCGAAGAAGACTGATGTATAATCACCAGAGAAGCTTAAGAGTGATCATGATGATCTGATAGAGGACTCAAGAGGTGGAGGATAATGACGCAGAGTGTGCATGCAGAGGCATGGAAAACATTGCATGAAAAAGGTGCATAGAAGCTATAAATACACTGTTCAAAGAGGAGATTAGGTTGTTGACAAAGTGGGAATTTGCAGTGGCTATTGGAGCTTGCTGTGGTGATTCATGGGTGAAGAAGAATCAGAGTTGCGCAGCGAAAGCGTGGTGGGCCCATAACCCAGACATTGCAAATGATCTGAGCAGAAAGGCAATAAGAAAGACAGAGCAACGAAGTGGAGCGGAACAGTGATAAGTCAGGTAGGCCATCATCAAACATCATATCACTGTAATAAANGTATCGGGGATCGGGACTTTGGAATGACAAAGTCAATTGACATCGAGAGCCTCGAAATCCCGAAGGGATCGGGACCGTCCAACTGAGGGACAGGTGTCGAAGATCAAGGCGCCATTGGCATTTTGTTCATCGGGAAATCGGGGATCCCGTTGACAAGAGTTTTGTGCAATTCAGAATCGCGATCCACGAAACCCCGATAAGTGGAGGCCATCTGTCAGAGATAAGGATGCGGTCATGGGTAACGGTCACATGGAACAGGGCTCAGCCAGGAGGGCTAAATCACATCGCGAATCGGGAAATCGCGAATTCCATGGACATAAACATAATGTCATCGTAAGTCTCGAAACCCCGAGAGTTAATCTGAGTCGTCTGTCTGAAGAAGGACACGTGTCGCATGATCGTCCGTATCGGAGATCCAAGACACCAGGCATCAGGACTTGCAGGTCTCGAAACCCCGGAAAGATCAGAGCCGTCCATCTGGAAGGACGCGTGGCAAAGGATAGGGCACTGTCGGCACTTTATACATCGAAAAATCGGAGATCTCGATGACAAGAGATTTTTGTATTGTAAAATCGCGATCCGCGAAACCCCGATAAGTGGGGAACATCTGTCAGCATAACAGAGAAGGAGGACAGAGGCATCACAAACCCCGTAGCTCCGATGGGGTGAGGTTGTGGTCACGATATGATCGTCACGTGGACCAAGGCTCAGCCAGGAGGGCTGAAGAGCATCGCAAATCGGGAAATCGCGAATCCCGTGGACATAATTTTTATGTCATCGCAAATGCCGAAATCGCGATATATGAAATCYMGATTTAATCTGAACCGTTGGATCAAGAAATGATCGGAGGGMTACTGAGGCACGACACTGTGAGACTGCCAAAAACCACTGATGACATCTGCTAAGAGAAGTCGAAGAAGACTGATGTATAATCACCAGAGAAGCTGAAGAGTGATCATGATGATCTGATAGAGGACTCAAAAGGTGGAGGATAATGACGCAGAGTGTGCATGCAGAGGCATGGAAAACATTGCATGCAAAAGGTGCATAGACGCTATAAATACAGGGTTCAAAGAGGAGATTACGTTGTTGACAAAGTGGGAATTTGCAGTGGCTATTGGAGCTTTCTGTGGTGATTCATGGGTGAAGAAGAATCAGAGTGGCGAAGCGAAAGCGTGGTGGGCCCATAACCCAGAAATTGCAAATGATCTGAGCAGAAAGGCAATAAGCAAGACAGAGCAACGAAGTGGAGCGGAACAATGATAAGTCAGGTAGGCCATCATCAAACATCATATCACTGTAATAAATT